>JARHVA010001626.1:2252500-2527500 GCA_037957365.1 Torreya grandis
AATCCTAAGTTTAATGCTAAAAGAGTCACAAATATTTTGAACCTTTTTATTTTTAAAAGATTTTCCATTATCCATGTAATGTTTTTATGAGGAAGACCAAAGTGACAAATAATATGATGACTAATAAAATCCATAATTTTGTCTACTTTGGCTAGAGATAAGCAGGAATAGCCTCCACCAATTTAGTGAAATATTCAATGGTCATGATGATAAATTCATGGTGTTAGGAAGATTTAGGATTGATTTGACCTATAAGATTGAGTCCCCACTCAGAAAATGGCCAAAAGTCTTGGGATACCTGTAATGCATGATTAGGAACATATGATAGGTTATCATAATACTAACACTTTACACATTTCTTAGCATACTTGTAATAATCTTGATTTAAAATGGGTCAATAATAGCCCAATCTTATGATTTTCTTAGTGATGATGTGGCCACTAAAATGTCTACCATAAGACCTATCATGAGCTTCTTTGATAGTGAGGGTAGCTTCATGATTTTAGAGAAATTAAAGAAGGATACCATAAAAACCATGCTTATATATAACACCCCCTAGGATGACAAAATGCATGATGCGATGCTAGAAATCTCACTTGCCATTTCTAGATAAATCTAGAGGAGTAATCCCCCTCCATAAATACTTATATATCTATGCATACCAAAGATCCAATGGACTTTCCTCTACACTATGGATGGAAGGAAAATCAATTTTGGTAAAATAAGGTTGATTAAACTTATGGATAAGGACAAATAACTTATATTCCTGAGATGATGATAGGATAAATGAGGCCAAAGAAGCCATGGTATCTAGAAACTTGTTAGTTGACTGAGGAATGTCTTAGATAGCATAATTCTCAAAAGTAGCTAGTAACTAATCAACCAAGGTCTTATAATTCTGAAGGGTATCATTTTTACATTGATATATGGCCTTAATCTAATTAACCACAAGTTGGGAATCATCATATATATTAAGTGTTTTAATACCTAAAATTAAAGTGGTTTGGAGACCTATGATCAAAGCCTCATATTCTACCATATTATTGGTGTAGTCAAAATCAAGCTTAAAATATAAAGGTATAGGTATTATTATCTTCAGAGGGATTAGGATAATTCCATCTCCCCTACCATGCTCTCACTTGGATCCATAAAATAATAGAGTCATTTGATATTTCAGATCTCCTTGAGATGTGGAGGCTATGGATTCATCTAGGAATTCATAATTAATTGGTTGATTATCATCAAGAGGTGCCTCAATAAGATGATAAACAATGATATGAACTTTAAATAATTTTTATTATATAAACTCAAGATTAAATTCCACCAAAATCATGAGCCATTTGGCCATTATATTATTTTAATAAGGCTTTGAATGCATAAACTTTAGGGGATTAGTGTTCATGATCACATAAGTTTTGTGATTGAACATATAATAATGAATATTAGAAGCTACAAAGACTAGAGCTAGGCATATCTTTTCTATGTTCAAATAGAATTCTTCATATTCAACAAGTGTGAGACTGATATAATAAACCTCCTACTCTTTATATTATTCATCATGATGGACAAGTATGGCTCTTAGGGTATGGTTCATGGCTAAAATATACAAGAAGAAAGGTTGACATTCCTTGGGAGGAATGAGAACTAGTGGTGAGAGAAGGTATATCTTAAGGGCATCAAAGGCCTCCTAATAATCAACATCCAAATTAAAGTGAGTATTTTTCCTTAGGAGGTGATGGAATAGTTGATATTGATCAGATAGCTAGGAGATAAAATGATGAATGGACTATAATTTTCCTTATAAACTACACATTTGCTTAAGATTAGATGGGAGTGGAATTTATATAATGGATTTTATCTTAGCGAGGTCAACCTTTATCCCTTTAATAGAGATGATAAATCCTAAAATCTTACTTTTCAAAAACCCAAAAATGCATTTCTTAGAATTGAGATAGACACAAAACTAGATTAGGTGAACAAAGATTATTTTAAGCATTGAAAGATGGTATTTTTGTAGTTTTAACTTATAAAATAAATCAAATACATAATATTTAATGATTTTATGGATTATATCATGGAAGATATAAGTCATGTCCCTTTGATAAGTTTCCTAACATTATTTAAGTTGAAAGGCATAACCCGATAGCAGAAGGTCCCCCAGGGAGTAATAAATAGAGTCTTATGTTGATCTTATGATGTGACAAGGATCTAATTGTATCTATAGAAACCATCCATAAGTGAAAAAATTTTATGACCAAATTTTAAGTTCACTAATTGGTTAATATTAAGGAGAGGGAAATAATCCTTAAGACACACAAGATTAAGATCATGAAAATCAGTACAAAGGTGTGGTCCTCCTATGGGATTTATGATAGGGATGATATAAGCTACCCATTGAGGATAATCAATAATCTAGATAAAGTTTATAGATAAGAGGCATTACAACTCTTCCTTGACTAAGAGTGCAATGCAAGGGTGGATCTTTCAAAGTTTTTGATTTATAGGGTTGGCATTAGGGAATATGACAATGTTATGGATGGAAATAATGGGGTCAATACCAGGCATGTCACTATAGGACCAAATGAACTCTTCACTATGATCTATCATAAATGTAGTGAAATCTTGGTGCTCCTAAGAATCTAAATATTTTTTGACATTAAAAATTTGTGGAATTTCATGAATCCCTATGTTAATATCAATGATGTCCTCATTTAATAGACTATAGGTTTCAAAAAAAAGATAATTACATAGATGGGAGTTCTCTACACCTAAATGAGTTAGATTGACTCATCATTCTAGGACTAAAGAATAAGGATGGTGGGAAAATCCTAGCCTATCATGTTTGGGTAGGAAAGAGGAATGGTTTTCAACTCCCCATAATTATGATAGATGAGAGGTTCTATAGTGATGGTATTGACTAAAAAAAGTTTAGGGGAATGGATACCACATCGTCTATCATAGAAGGGGTGTTGGATGGTGAAGATGATGTGTCCTCTTCAAGAATCGGTATAAAAGTAGCTTCTATGGTAATTTTGGGATTTTTGTTAAAATTGAGATCATGCTTTTCATGGGGTTTCCTAAAATCTCCTAACATGACATAATGTGGCCCTTTTTTATAACATCCTATGCCAAAACCCTTCCAAGCACACCATTGTAGGTACGTTTTTAAAAAGTGGGGTTTATCTAGAAATGAAAAGTTTGAGGTGAATGATTTGGCATGGGTTTGGTTAGTAGGGCCTAAATAAGGTTGATTTATCCCCACCATAAATCAAATTATTAAAGAGGAAGGGTGGATCGAAGGGAATGAGATCTCCTTGATTAGGATAATAAGCATGCTCTTTATCTGGATTCCCATATTCTTGGGGAGTGGGGAGAGTTTTAAGCATCAGTATTTGATACTCAATGGAATCTTTATCAATAATGGAATCCTTGTTAGTAATTTTTGATTTAGGGATTATCCTAATAGATGATATTTCATTAGATGATGATGGGATCATGCTTTGTAATGGGATTAAGATGTCATTTGGTTAAAAGGTAATGATGTAATTTTTAAATTGATAGGGATCAAGTGGGATGTTGTGGATATTACCCTCATGTTTGAATTTAATACATTAGTGCAAGGTGGAGGGGACACAATGAATAATGCATATCCAAGGATGTCCTAATAGGATGTTTTATTGAAACTCACCTTTTATTACATAAAATAACTCAAGCTAAGTACATGTGTTTATTTAGATGGGAAGGAAAATTATTCCTAATATAAGGGCTATAACATCATTGAATGCTCATAAAAGGGATATAAATTGGGAAATAATAGTTTTAGGTAATTTTAGTTACTTAAATGAATGAGAAGAGATAATATTTATGATTTTTTCATTATCAATCATTACTCCTTTGATTCAGGTTTGATGAATTTGGGCCATGCTAAATAATGGCAGATTTTGGTCATCAAGCTATAATTGTGAAATTTTAGAATCATGGAATGTTATAGATGATGATTTTTGAAATGATGCTATAAATCTGATAATAGTTGAGGTTCATCATATTGTATCTCAATATATTGAAAATCTTCTGTCATATCCTCATAATGCTTCAGAGAGTTTTGGACAAGTTCATATAAAGACATCTTGACTAGGAGTTGATGAAACTACTTTAGGACAGATATATGTATCAATTATAAAGCATTATTATTTTGCACTTTTCCTAAAATAAAATTTTAAAGTTTTGGGGTGGGCATTGTAAGACTATTTATGGTAGGAGTAGGAGTTTTTGCAATAGTCACTTTGGTTTTATCATGATTTTGGGTATGATGACATTGGGTCTAGGATTGAATAGCTATGTGAATCACATCTATCTAAAAAAAAGGCGGATTTATCATTTTTTTAAACTCATCCAAATCTAGAGGGTTTAGGAGGGGTTGATATTGAGCTCTATTAGAGATTCTATCTTCCTTTGAAGCTCATTCCAATACTGTTAGTAATATATTAGTTCATGAGGTGGATGCAACCCTAGTAGTTTATCTATGGGAATAGTCATGATAAAATTATTCCATTAAAATATCATCTTATTCTAATAAGTTTTGGACCATAAATTTTAGTGCATTGTAACTTTTAGTATCATGTCCTAATATTTAATGATACATGCATTTCTTCTTTTCTTGATACCACACTAGTCTCTCAATATGGGGGTTAATAGGTTTTATGGGTGGTAGAGTGATAAGATAGGTTTGAATAAGTTGATCAAGGATCTTAGAGTATGATAACTTCAATGGATCCTCTTTTGAGGCATTAGTATGGAAGTTTCATTTGACTTTGAGCCTTGATCCCTTAAACTAGTTGTTTGAATATTCCCTACATTAGGTATTTTATGCTTAGGATTAGACCTCACACTTAGGCCTTGTACATAGTAGGGGTTTAAAGGGTTATGTATTGGTATTATCATAGTGAGAAGATCCCTTTGTGATGGTACATGCTCTTTATAAGAGTATTATATAATGATTGATTTTAATCTTGCTAAAATATGAGGTCTTAATATAGATGCTTTAGTTCAAATAGGCGGTAGAGGTACCTTCCCTTTTTGAATATGATTGGGGGTACCAAGGATATACTATTTAGGGAGTTAAATCCTTATGGTAGGATGTTGCAATTATTTTACTCATGATGCCTTTAGGTTCTTGTTTCTAATTCCCAAAGCACTTCCCCTTATTTCTCTAAGATTTGTCTCTTCTTGAGCTTTAAGGGGAGCTAGTCTTAGGTTTGTTTGAGGCAAAATAATAGTCTCCTCATTAGGGAGTAAGATATATGGGATGGGTATGCTACATGAAGGTGTTGGGTTGATAATAGGAGTGGTATGTGTATCTTATAGGATGTATAAACAAGCATCCTCCTTGATATCTCTCTCCTCCTTCGTTTCTAGTTGATTATCTTGAATGATTTTAGATAATGTTTCCTCAAGAGGATCCCAAATAATGAGATCCAAAAATATTGAGTGAGTCTTAGAGATGAACCTACTTGATTTAGATGGTTTGATGGCATCTCTTGTAAGGATATATAGGATTTTAGTTATCATGGAAGGTGTTTTAGAGGTACTACTAACCTCTTTAGGCAAAAGTTGATCATGGATTGTACTGATCACATGGTTCTCATGATCCAAGATAGATCCCAAATTAGCCTATACATAATTAAACATAGATGCATGATTAGCGAAAAACTACCTTAAAATGTCTATATACTAATTAGAGGGAACATTAGGGTTATCTAATTGTAACTCTCCTTGATCAATAAGTTTTTGTACTAGACCCTTTAAATAAAAATACTTATTGATGTCATGACTTATTACATGGTGGTAATTGCAAAAGTAATTTAAGTTTAATCATGATTATTAGTGTATTAGTCATGTTATTAGGGGGTTCTAGAGAATATAGCAAGGGTAGGCTTGTAGGAAAGCCTAGGAGTAGGTAAGTAGGTGGGTTATGTGAATTTTAAATTCCCAAATATTAGAAAAGTGGAATTTGTTAGTGGATAATAGGGGATTAGGTGGATTAATGAAGAAATGGGGTAAGAATAAGGTTAATGGATGAATAAGAATGAAGGGGATGTTAGATAAATGAATAGGAGGATTAGTAAGGATGATTTAGATAAAATTAGATGAGGTTAATGAAAATTAGATGAAATTAAAGATAGTAATGTTGATTAATAATAATATTAGTGATGATAAATGAAGCAATAAAATTTAGGTGCATACAATAAGTGCACCTTATTTTTAGGCAAACAAAATTTGGCATCCCTACCCCTATGCCAAATACAATTTGATCAACCCTTTGATCAATGGCCCTGGACTTCATCACTATGATAAATTTACCATTAAGCATGGGTCACAAATGGATCCTCATAGCAACTGACTACTTCAAGAGGTGGACATAGTTAAAAGTGCTCAAGGAGTCTAATGATACTTCTATCCTTAACTTCTATGAAAGTATTAACATAATATTTTGTGTTCTAGCCACTATTATCTCAAACACTGCACAGGCTTAGGGTGAGAGTTGTCAAGAGGTATATATAGAGGAAGTTCAATGATAGATGATTTTAAGAGATTATCTAAGATAATATCATAAGACTCTCCTAAGCATGTGTATTGTTATGGAGGAATTTTGTTAACTATTTTTGGGATTGTACTTGAGAGGTAGAGGGCTTAGATTAGATTTTTGTTTGTGGGGGCACTAATTTTATGACCAAAACATTAGCATTGTCTTTGGTTTTGTTATTGTTAGTCCCTTTAGAGGGATCAAGTTTGAATTTTTTAATACACAACTTTACTTTCCCTTCTTCTAAATCTCAAATTTATAGTTTATGGGCCATCAAAAAGGCCTCATCAAAAGTTTTTAAGGATTGAATGAGTAACATTGATGAGATATATTTAACACATGATCTCATAAATAATTCAATTAGTTCATGTTGCAGAAGGGAGAATGTGAATTGGTTTATAAGAATCCTCTATATAGCTATGAAATTAGTGATAAATTCATCATTGAATTATCTAATGACATAGAGATCGATGATGGTTACTTTTCTTAAAATGTTGATGGAAAAGTGCTCTAAAAATATTTGGGATAGCTATCCAAAAGAGAATATGGAATACTAAGGGATTGAATTACACCAGTCTAAATATGGATAGATAGTGACATGAAAAAGAATCTAAGAAGAAGAGCATCATCATGGGATATAATATAACAATCATGTATGAATGCAATAATGTGTTTATGAAGATATTTATTATTTTTAAACTTCATAAATTTTTGAAGCTACCATTATGAGGGGTATGGTCTAATAGGGACAGTTGGGTTAATGGGTTTATTGTAGATTTGCTCATAAGTGAGCATATTTTTCTACCTAAATGTAGAGGCCTCCATATTTTCAATCCTATTCATAAGGATATTCATAAGGTTTGGTTGAGTATTATATTGAGGAATACCACCCAAAACATTCTGTTGCAGATGTTGATAGGTAGGAAATAGAGAAAAAAGGGTTGTGGCAAAGGGTAACCAACTAAAGTGGTCATGATTGGTTGGGATTCTACCACATATTTTTGGAATTAAAAGGGTATATAAGTGGACCCAAGGGATTATGAGGGAGCTATGTATTATGTGGTAAATGGGATATACCAGTGAGGAGTTCAACTTATGGGAGCTAGTTACAAAGGCCAAGTTTGGGGATTTAAAGATATATTAGTTTGAATGGGTGGGAGAGTTGTTGGGATTGATATCATTACATTATGAGGTGTCGTAGTAAGGGGAGGAGTAAACATAAGTTGATGTGTGGTAATATTTTAATCTTGGGTAATAGTTGGGGATAGACCACTATATGTTATTTAAGGTAGATTTAAAGGTTGTTTAGTGTTAGTATTGGAACCTGTTAGGGGAGGATTGTTGAGGGAGGACACCATAACTATAGTAAAACCTTAATTTACCTCTAGAGGCATGCCAAAAGAATTCCAAAAAAAACTATGTACAAGGGGAAAGTAGAATGAGGATAACTCAAGTGCTAAGATAATGATTAAGTGCAATTGGATTAATATCTAATATGGTTGCAAATTTAAGATCTCCCTGAGTATATAACTAGGTAATAACCTCCCACATAGTCTTAGGGGAGGGAGGAGTAATTTGGTAGTTCTCCATGGATGAGGATGAATTTGGGGATTTGATTTGGTTTAGAAATTGATATCACCTAAAAAACCATATATTAATAAATAAAAATAAATAAATGAAAAGAAAAAGCACACTAGTATTTTTGATTATCTCATTTTAGTGGAAAAGAGGCACACACGCTACAAAATGTACCTAGAAAGATTTTACTTTATTTTAATAAATTAAATTTAAAGTGTGATAAGGAAAAAGGTTAATGAGGTTTCTAAGAAATGACAATCTAAAGATGGTTTTAGGTTTGTTTAGGCTTAAAATATCTCTATACTAGAATTGATACGTGGATTGGTATTAAGGCCTACCCCCTCACTTCACACACTATAGTGTAAGGGTGTTAGGTGCTTTGCCAGTATACACCTAATATCTAGAGTTTATACTTAGTCAACATACTATGTTGGTTCTCCCCTTGGTGGTGAAATCCAAATAGGATAGTCAGGGTTAAGGTTACCACTAGGTGATGAAATCCAAGTCAATTTACTTATGTCAATGTTTCATGAACTAATTATGTAAGTGGTTTGATATGTGTGTGAAAATAAGTGATTGAAACTATAAATTGATCTACCTAAATTACTCTATGTGAATTAATTAATCAAACAAGGAATGGATGCAATTATTTTTAAACCCTTAAAAGGATATTAAAGAAAACAATTTTGGATTTTTATTTTGAATGAAAAAAACAATAAAGAGAAAAGGAAATGAATGAATAAATTCATAATAAAATGTAATAATAATAATGAGACCTTAGGGGTCCCATTAGGCGTGCCAGAATGTTATATTAGTTTTTCATTTTTTATTTAATTTTATTTTCTAATAATTTTTTTTAATAAATGTAGGGTTTATGAAGAATACCTAAAGATATGAATATGGTTATGCACTGATCGAATCCAAAGAATAATGGAACTTATTTTTGACTTCAAGAATAACCTACAGACAAAGAGACAACTTGGACAAAATGGATTAATAGATGGATAAGTGAGATGCTTGGTTAGGAACCAGTCCTAGGAAGTTATGAAATTTCTCAAGTGAACAACAACTCACTATTTTCATAATTAAGTGGATAAATAAACACTAAAATTATAAAATACAAAGATGTGATACAAAGTGATTATGAATTAATCTTTGTTTAAACTATCAATATAAGTAAATTATTCATACTAATAAGTTGTAGCAGCATTCCCATTATTTTGTATAACATCTAGTTGGTCAGAAGTGGCTTCAATTGATGGGGAGTAAACAATGGCATAAAGTGTTAGCTCAAAGGATATATCACTCTGATTGGCTAAAAATAGTTGAGATATAATGGGCATATTAATAATATTAATGACATCATGTAAAATTTTGGACAAACTCATCTACTTATTAATACCATGTTTTAAAAAGATAGAAGATTAAATCTAAATGGATTGAAGATATAGTTATAGGATTGAAAAGGATTAGATATAAAAATAGAGTGCAGTGGATTGATACCAATCCTACAAAATCAGTGTTGATTCAGATGAATTGGCATCAATTCTATTCAGATTACACCTAATTAAAAATAGGAAGCTACAACGTGATAGAGGATATGACAAAGGAAAACAGAGAGGTATGTTGTGTTTTAAGAGTGAGATAATTAGGAAGAAACAAAAATATAAACAAAAAATGAAATAACTAAAACAATACTTACCTTGAACCATATTGTAGGCATAATTATTATTCCCATAGGTGCAAGTGATCTTCTTAGTTTTTGATGATGGATGTGGAATAGGTGTAGTGAAATTTTGATAGAATAGTGCTAAGTTTATCCTTAATTCTCCTAAGAAAATAAAATTAGCATTTTGAAATTCAAAATTCATGGTCTTTGAACTAAAGTGCTAGATGAGTATAAGTGAATCATCACTGATCAGGAGAATCGATGTTGATCCGTGGGAGAATCAACAATGATTCACCTTTTTTAGCAGGGAAGTAGTTTCATCTATATTGGTTTATTCCAATTGTGGGAAATTTTAGGATTATATGAATAGGGTTATTAGGAATGGGTTAATGCATGGGTAGGTTGGTTAAAAGGTTAGGATTCATGGGTTGTAATTAGATTTAGGTGGCTAAAGAGGTAAAATGGTAATTTGTAAAAACAAATTACCAAGTACCTAATGGTAAATAAGCTTTACTTTAGGATAGGGATATTTAGGATAATATAATAATAATAATAATAATAATAATAATAATAATAATAATAATAATAAAGGCCTTATAACATAGAATAAATTGTATATGACATACAAAATTTTATTTTATACACCTTTCTTTATTCAAAAATTGATGTTTAAACTAGAAGAATTTATTCCTCTTCCACTTGTGCAGAGGCATACACTTCTTATTCTTCTTGTTCATCCTATCCTTCAGTAAATGATGCCTCACCTACCAACTTATCTTAGTCTTATGGTTGGTCTTGAGATATGAATGGATCTTGGGGATCTTATACCTATCCTTTTGGTTACTGATATGGCCTACCACTCCAAAAGTTTGAATATTTCCATCCTCTTAGAGGTGGGATCTTGAGTTTTGCCTCATCAAGTGTGAGAGAGGGTTTAATCTATATTACCCTCAATAGGTCCTCACTGAAGCATGTAGTTATTGACCTTTTTTTCACCTTTTCATCATCCTTAGAATTCGAAAATAGAAAATCATGATCAAATGTCTCATGTTTGTAAGTGAGGCCAAGGGTGTGAATCTTCTTTTTGATCTTCCCATGGGGATCCCAATTTCTATGAGGGAGAGTGGGAAATGCATATGCTCTCTTGGCATTTACATCTTCCTTAAATTATGTCCATATAGTGTATTAGATTCTCCTGATAGTGATTCAAGAGCCATGGAAGGTAGCCTTCTTATTCTTTATCAATTCTTCATTAATGCCATTCCATATATGGTATGCAACTTTATTTTTAGATAATTTATTTGGAATCAACTTAGGAGGCTGAAGTGAACCTTATGGCCAACAACCATGATGATAGTGTAATCAAGGTAGATCCATTAGTTTCCAACATTGTTGGCAAGTGTTTTGATATTGTTTGGTGAGATTCTAGCTAAAGGTTGGTCGTCATTAGCCATCTAGACTTAAGGGTAGATATCCTTAACAATTTTGGCTATGTTCTTGACATATAAGTATAAGTGTACAAATGAGTAATAACCAAAAATTTCATTCTTGATAAATTTTATGTTGGGATCCCATAAGTCTCTATTGTGCTTGTATACTATCCCCACTATTGCATCTAATAGATATCACATCATGTAGAAGTTACCCCCATGTGGCCTCTTATCCTTGTGTAAAATTTACTCTTGGAGATGAGTGTTAATAACTTCCCCCAATACGTAGGTATGATCTGAGGTACATATCAGGTCTAGCAAGGGAACCCATTCCAGATGTAGGAATTAGATGCTTTCATGGCTGAAAAGTTGATTCAAGAGTGCCATTCCCATGTGGAACCCCATTTTGAATCAGGTGATAAGAAAAAAATTATTGACATGTTCCTTTATAGTAAATGTTTATCTATAAATAAGCCACCTTTCCAATGCTCATTCCACATTATTGGCCTTTTTTAGGTAACAACAATATATAAATCAAATGTAACATATGGAATAGGTAGACTCAAATACCTATTGAATGTATCCCCTAATATATAGGTGATGATTTGTATTTTTGATGTAATGGAGGTAACCACCATCTGCTATCCTACCCTAAAAAAAGAGGCCTTATGACAAGTATATGCACAACATAACTTTTGGCTTAGTAGCTACATAATGTAGAGCCTATCATTTGAATGGAATAAAATCCTTTACTAACTATTTATCCTTAATTGAAATGTCTTATTCTAATGCAAAGGAGTACACATTCTCTACAGCGTCCCATAAGGCAGAGTAATTGGGATAGTCATCATCAAATATAATGGCATTGAATAATATTTTTAAATACTCCATACAATCCTTGATGGAGAACTTGAAGGGTGCTGAGGCTCCTTTATATAACCTGGATGATGGTATGCTTCAATTTTTTGAAAATGGTATGTATTGAACTAAATTATGTGGATTGTAAATCAATCTAGTCATTATTAGGGATTTTGAGATTGATAAAGGCTAAATTTTACTTGAGCTCTTGAAAGTTTAATGATATGAACTTGATTGGGGGCTTAATGTTAATGGCTTTTTGCATTGATTTCCAGTTCATGAGAGATTAATCGTCAATGTCTAAGAGCTCATGACCTTTCTTCAATTTGAATTCAACCACCCTATTCTAGTGTGCATGCCACATAGAATGCCTTGTCATTCAGGGTACCATGGTGTTACCTTTAATATTTTTCCATTTAACATTATGTGGTTCAGTCAAGGGAAATCAAACTTTACCTTCACGCCAAAAGACCTAAAAAGTAGAATGCTCTTCAGGGAGATTAGTTCTAAAATATTTTTATCGTAAAGTTTTTAAGAAAATATTTTTCAAAGACTAAGTAATCTTTGGGAATATTTTGGTTTGAGTAGAAGTAGTCACTTAGGATTTTCTTGAAACAAAGATTTCGATGTGAATCTCTCAGAAACAAATCTTCCAAAATAAAGATTATGATGAAAATTTCTCGATGAAAAGTATTTAAAGACTAAAATTAATGAAGATAAGCTGATAACTAGAAACATTCCAAAATAAAGTTACCAAAGTAAAGATTCCAAAATAAACTTGTCAAAGACTAAACTTACTGAAGATAAAGCTTACGAAAGGAAAGTTTCTGATGAAAAAGTCTCCAAAACATTTTTTTCGAAGAAATTTTTTTTGAAGATAAAGTTTGAGAAGAGAATAATTTTGAAGAAAACTTTCTGATGAAATTTTTTTGACACAAAGTTGATGATAGGAAAATTTATGAAACAAAGCTTCCAAAGAGAAAATTTCCAAAGAAAAAGTTTTCAAAGAGAATCTTTCTAAAGAAAATCTTCTAGAATAAAGTCACTAAAGAATAAACTTACCAAAAAAATCCAATCTAAATTCCTATCATTCAAAGCCATTTTTTCCATCTTTTTCATTTGTAGGTTAGTTTGGATAAGTCATTTTCAATGGAAGTAAGTATACCCCAATGTGATTCAATGTTGAAATCATTGATCTTATATAGATAGTAACAATTATCATAACTCTAAAAAGCACACAAATGCCCAAATAAAATATTCATATTTATCAAAAAACAAAGGGGTCCCCATTTTTCATATAAAAAATATAGAGTGGGGTGTGAAGAATACAACAAATGGTTACTCACAGAGGTGAATACTCTAGAGTTTTCAAGAACTAGAATCCATGGTTTTATAATCCCAATTACTAGAAAGTTGTCAGTGATGTCATGGGAATGTCATGAAGGTGTCTTGGTGAGTGGATTAAGTGATTTTTTAACCTAATTAATAATGTCAAAGTGTGAAATGTGTTTGTTCTAAGTGTGCCTTATTTTGGATTGGTTGATCTTCAATTTTAGCTTAACTAGAGATGTTCAAGGATGAGAATGTACAAGAGGTACCTAAGATGTTATCTATTTTTTGAGATCTTATTTTTATAATTGGTATTCATTTATTTGATCATATTTTTCATCTAGACAGTTTGTATCGAGTGGTAAAAACTTTGAGTAGGTAGTTTGATGATGTCACCATTGCCACATGTGAATGAGTCAAGGGGAGTTGGTCATATGGTTGTGATCACAGTAGTCTCTAATTATTATGAAATACATCTAAAGTCATGCATTAAAGCATAGTTAAATATATGAGGATGAAAAGTTGTCTTTTAAGACATATTTCATTATTTTCTCATACTTAGCCAAATTTGCAATATGGCTAGAAAGAGCCAAGTAAGTAGTTTGATAATAGACTATCTCACACATGTGGTTATTTTAAAATAAGGTAATCATATGGGTTTGTTAAATTTTGGACCTATATTATTTTTTATAATTTTTAGATCATGTGATGAAACACATCAAAACATATGCTTATGCAAAGTTGGACTCCCTGGTAGTTTGACTGTGTTTTCCCATACTCAATTTTCCAATGCGGAAAGAAAAGATATGTCAAGAGAAAGTAATCATATGTGTTTGTTTAGTTTTGATCATAGATGATTTTCAATAAATTAGAGATCATGCACTAAAGTGAGTCAAAAGTTATGATTTCTCAAAGTTGGTCTCCCAGACATATTTTGACATAGTTGGCTCTATGATAGAATATTTTTAGAAGGTATTTTAATGGAATTATATCTTGCATGTGTGAATGTTTCAAGAGTAGTATGTTATATTGTTGGATTATCCTATGTGAGGAAATCATCTGGTCCAAATTTGAGCTCATGCATCAAAATGTAGAAGAGGATATTAAGGTCCAAAAATGGCTACTTAGGCATATTGAAAGGGTCCCCATAATTAGTCATTTCCACAAGAGTTAAAGCTCAATCAAGATCAACAGTGTGAGTTACTCTAAGAAGTCAAGAATTTATTAGATGAGAATAGGTACATGATGTTTAACAACTGAGAAAAGGTATAGGATAAAGATCTAATAGTGAGTGGGAATTCATACAAATTGATCAAATAGTGAGTATTGATCATTAAAGACCTAGTTGATTTGAAGAGATCAACAAAGCACATTGAGTCAACATTTTAATATTGCATGAGATGAGTTCAAAGTGACATAGGTCTAACATTTGAGTTTTGGTGCCTATGTGCTAAAGATTGATCATGATCAATAAATTCTATTTGATGTGAGATAAGAGTACATGAGATACACATATTGTCTTTGAGGTTTAATTGTGATCATTTTCATTTGAATATATGAATTGGCAAAAGAAAGACCAGTGTCTAGTTTTTAGACCATAGATTTTATAGAAGTTAAATATAATATTGTAGTAAAAAGTAAAGTGGTAGAGGACTCTGAGGCACATTTGGATATATGGATTTAAAGATCTAAAAGTGTGTACAGAAAAAGATATTGAGCTCCAAAATTGATTGTGTTTTTATATATGTTATGCAAGTGACCCAAATAATATTTTTGAGCTTATGTAGTTATTGTTTTGATGTTTTATGGTAAATTGTATATTGGGGAGTGTTGTATACTCTACGAGGTTTCTCTATGTGGGTTTTAGAGGTGTGATTACTTCATCTTAAGTATGAACAATGCTTAAGAAGTTGATTGTATGCTCGTTAGTGGTGTTCCTATGTATAAGGTCTCTATTTGAATTGTTTGAGCATATGTAGAGGTGAGATAAGATGATTTTGATCATTTGAGGTTTCCCTAGGGGACACAAGGAGTGGAATTATGTTTTTTTAAGTGGTCTTATGTTCTTATTATACTTGAAGAAGAGTAAAAAAACTAAATGGGTCTCCATAGGACCTAAAAGTTACTTAGGCCTATTTTGAAAGGGGATTGTGCTTATGTGTGACCCATATTAGATGCCTTAAGGGTAAAGGAATGTATTATGGCTAACATGGATTATTATATACTTGAGAGACTGACATGCATATGTGAGAGGCTAGTTTGAGATAGAGAGTTTGTGCAGTTATCAGATAATCAAGAGCTCCATCATTAGGTGTTGAAGACATCAATTTTAAGGTGGAAGTGTTCATCTCAATGAGGATCGAAAGGACTTAATATTACGTAGGGGAATTTTCTCCTTGTGAAATATGGTTTCACTAAAGACCTTTGATTAGAAGGAATTGATCAAGGTTGTAGGTTAGAAGGACTTGATCGAAGATTCTTGATTAGAAGAACTTGATCAGTCTCTTTTTTGTGATTATCTTATAGGATAGTAGTCCATGTGTTTGTAGGCTAGAGAGTGGGTTTTATTCCCTAAGAGGGTTTCCCATGTAGATCTTATGTTGTGTAAGTGATCTTGCATTATGTTTATTATTCACTGCTATGAATGATTTGTATGCTTCATAAATGCTTGTGTTGAATGCTTAAGTATTTGCAAGGGTTTAGAAATTGAAGTGGATTGTTTACAATCACTAATTCACCCCTTGATATTAGGGGATTGTACATCTAATAATTGGTATTATACCAAGTCATTCATGCAAAGTTTAACCACTTTAAGGTGATCAAAGGTACAATGGTTGATGAAGAGGTCATGGCTTGTATTCAAGATAATCTAGTTTGTGCTTTATCAGAAGTGAAGACACAAATGCAAAATATAGAGGTAATAGTTAATAATCTACAGTTCATGATGAGTAAAGATCTCAATCAAAATAAATTCATGAATTACTTAGATGTGCTCCTTTCAAAATACAATAGAGATTTTGTATGCAATAAAAAATGCATCATGTCTATAAATCAATCCCAGCTCGAAGAAGATAGAGCATACCTACACTTTTGATTGGGGTTATATTTGTTAAGTAAGGGTATGACCAATATGGGGATCCACTAGAACTGAGTAAGGGATCACTTTTCATAATACACCATAATAGGAAAGGTTCCAAATCCTATAGTCTAACACAATCATACAACTTTAAAAGATTCTTAGATTTAATATTTAATCTATTCTAATAAACAAAAAAGTAAATATAATCTAGTGCACACTAAAACTTGTGGTACAATATGAAGGGTTAGTAAATAAATCAAAACATGTATAATAAAATATCAATTAAGATAAGTATAAGTAAGAACCTAATACATGGAATATGAAGAGTAATATTATTCTAACCAATACTTATGCTACTTCTATCTACTAAAAAAGAGGAGAATAAAGTTAGAATATACTTACCTAAATGTGAACCCATTGAGACTCAATATTTCCCTTGTAAAAAGGGTATTCACAAGAGGTTTTTATGGTTTTTAAGGATAAATAAGAAATACTAAAGCATCCAAGACTTATCCACAAGACTAGATTCTCCAAGTAGAAACCCTAAGCTAAGACTCCTTGAGTAGAATGGTGGAAGAGTAGATTGTAAAGACATGCACATGAATAATAAATTTTTATTGAATATTGAAATAATGATGAAATGATCTTGTATTTATAAGTGGATATCACTCTAAATCCTTTTGAATATGTGGGATATACAAGGTCAGCCTAGTCAACCCTGTATGTTTTTATGGGTTAAATCACTAGGTCCTTAGCTAGGTTGGCCAAAGGGATGATGAAATTCAAAGTGAAAAATACCCTAAATAGTATAGGGTTGACTTTGTATAATAATTAGAGTTTGAAAACTATACAAGGTCAACCTAGTCAACCTAGTATAGTCAACTAATATAAGGGGATTGAGGTGAGGAAAAGAGGGATGGAAAGAGGAAAAAGATTGAAAGAGTGTAGAAAGGAGGAGTGATAGATTAGAGAATAGTTTTAAGATCTATTTGGATTGGTAATAATGTGTAAATAATGGAAAATAATCTTATGAAGCACTAAAGGTCTACCCACCCCTTTTTGGGTGTACCCCTTAGGGTAGGCACTCAAAGAGATTGAGTCTCAATGGGTTCTTGCAAGATGTAAAGCATTAATATTTGATAAAATTTGAAAATATTATGTGTATACATACTCCCCACTCAAATTTAATCATGTGTCATGAAGGTGTAATAGGGTATGGTGCTTTGAGAAAGAACATAAAAACACACAACGGTGATGCTAAAAAAAGTTACATTATTTTAAATAAAAAATAATTGAAAGTAAATGAATGAAAAGGGAAATAACTAAAAATTAAATGCAAGACATACCTTGACTTAAGTTTATCATTGAATGGTTGTCTACTATGTTGTTAGTTTTGATTGTGTAGGATGTAGAGATTGCTTTTGACAAACCCAAGAATACAACACTAAAGAGAAAAAACAAACAAATGCAAGAAAAGCCAATATAGTTGATGCTATTAAGATGGGACATAGTTAGGAAATTTGGTAAGTTGGGGTGACAAGTGCTATGTTAGACTAAATGACCAAGTCAAATAACAAGAGTAAATCAGGTAACTAAAAAGCCAAGGTTACTAAAGACTGAAAAATTCAAATAAGCTATCCTTAAGTAAGAAAGGCAAACTCACCAAGTCAAATGAAGGATACATGTCAAACAAGATGGTAATAAAACAAATAAATAGTAAAATAAGAAATAAAATGGTAGAATAACATTGATGAGTGAGAATTAATGATCCTTATCTCACTCAATAATATAAAAAGGTGCATACAATAAAGGGAAAACAACATTGATGAGTGACAAGTAACAAACCAACCTTACTCAATAATGGAAAAAGGGTACGAGCTTAGGTGTTCATGATAGCAGGAAAGTAAAAACATGACAAATGGTAAAAGTAAAGTAAAGTGAGTCTAGGAATGTAATTCTATGGTATAAAGAAATAAGTAGTCTACAGGTTTTCAAACATGTTATTTCACTCTAAGGATAGATAAAACTAAAATAAAGTAGTGTTAGCATGTTTTTAAGAGATGAAGAAGAAGGGAATTAAAGAAGAGGGAAAATAGATTTAGAATCATAATTTGTCTATCAAGGGGAGAAATGAAATGGGTGGAGGGGAGAAAGAAGGAAAAACCAAGGTAGATGAACTCTTTATTGAAGTCAATACACTCAAATTAGGTTTTTCAAAACAAGAGGACTTTCAACCTTAAGGACTATGAAAAACTCCTCTTAGCTACACAAGTCTTAGGTTAACACATGAAGTATATATATCATCCCATGAAGTTTATTTGCATGAAAAATAAAATGGACCTACCTTCCCACAACATGTTACCTATTCTTCAAGACCCCTTATAGAGCCGTTAGTCTACTATGTAGATTGGGTACTTGCATGAGAAAGTAGGTAGCACCAAAATATTTTCTGAATTCCCTTATTCCAATCTATTAGCCTACTGCACCCCAAAGGACCTCAACTCTATGTGAGGCCAACTGTGGAGTTTGAGTTTTGATTAGATATAGGAGATGTGCTTTTAATCACATCTTTTAGTGTTATGCTAACTTTTTAGATTTTTATGTTGCCTTTTAGATATCATTTTATTTTATTTCAAATGATTTATATTTTCACTTTCTTTATAGGTTTTTATATTCCTCCTCCATATGAATTTGGAAAACCAAATATGGGTGCTAAAGATGACTTTAATGTGAATACTTAGGACATGGTTTCTAAGAGAGAGAACTTAAAAGAGCATGGGGTCTAAGAGTCTCATAAATATAGGTGAAATAAAAGTGCTATCTTGACTTTAACCTTGTTTTATCCAATATGGAGAGAAATAAAGGGGAAATCAAGAGGAATGATACATGGAATAATTTGAATTACTTCAAATTGAAAAGTAATGTGAGAAAGGGAAAAAAGGGATACAATGAAAGTAAAGTGTGATTCTTTATCATAAGAATGAGGGAAATGGAGGAAAACCTGCTAACATAGATTGTTGGGAAAATTCTATCAAAAGAGGAAAAAGATAAAGATGAGAACATGAATGTTATAAAGATGAAAATATGGTAATTTTATGAGGAGGGCAGGTCCTATCCGTAATCTTACACTGCAACTTCATAAAAGATAAACCCAAAGGGTGCCAACAAGCAAGTGACAGATAAAGTGAGGCAAGCAAAAAGATGGTGGTTTTGTGAGTAATGTTGGGTGTTATCCACAGTCTTATACTACAACTCACAAAATAAAAACCTAAGGGGTGCTAAAAAGAGAGAATTCAAGAAGATAAATAAGAGTATGTTACATCAAGAAACCAAAAGACCAAAAGGGGGAACTAAAGGTTTATGAAAGGAAAGAAATTGCTACAAAGGGAAAGACCCATTTAAGAAACCTACAAAAAGTGGTAGATAGATGTAGATAAAAATCATGAAAATAAGGAAATGTTTAGGAAAAGTACTTTTTAAGGAACTATGTGTTGGTGGACTCTTTGAAAACATGGCCTTCATTAGTTTGAAGGTGGTATGTACTTAGACCAAGAATATATTTGACTAAATATGGAACCCACCATTTTTGGGTGTATTTACCTTCTTTATCATGGGTTTAGTCTAATTTAAGGACAAGATCACCAATATTAAATGTGTCGACTTTAACACATTTTTATGTTGTCTAGCAATGCAAGCCTTATATTGGTAGTTATGTTGTAAGGCAAAAAGACAATATTCATCAAGTAGATCAAGGTAATGAAGGAAAAATTTACATAATTATTCATCAGGAATAATACCATGAAGAGATATACAAAGAGAAGGAAGCTTAACTTCTAAAGGAAGAACAGATTCATAACCGTAGACTAGAGAGAATGGAGTTGCCCCAATGGTAGTATGTATGCTAGTCCAATAGGCCCAAAGTGTGGGGTAAAGATGAAGATGACAATCCATGTGAGTTTCACAAATTATCTTTTGGAGAATTTTATTTGTAGTCTCAGTTTGACCATTGCATTATAGATGATAAGGCATAGAAAATTTGTGATTGATCTTGAATTTAGTGCAAAGTTATTTAACATGTTTGTTTTTGAAATTACCACCATTATATGAAATGATGGTATGGGGAACACCAAAGTGGAAAATAATTTGATTAAGAATAAATTTGGAAATGTTAAGACTAGTGATGTTAACAAGAGGCATGGTTTCTACCTATTGGGTAAAATATTCAGTAGCAGTGATGATAAAAACATGCCCATCATGAGAATGAGGTATTTTACCAATGAGATCGAATCCACATGTGGAAAATGGCCACAAATATTCTATATTTTAAAGTTTGGCTAGAGGTGAATGGATTAGATCATCATAAAGCTGATAAGGATTACACTATTTAACATATTCAATTGCATCATTCTCAAGAGTAGGTTAGAATTAACCCGCATGTAGGAATTTATGGGTTATAGCATGTTTGATAAAGTGGCCACCATAAATTCCCCCATATGCTTTTTTAAGAAGAGGAAGGACCTCATTTTTCCTAACATAATAGAATAAGGTACCTTTAGCATTATGATAATAAAGGATGTTATGTAAAAATACATATTTGAAAGTTTGATTATGAATGCATGTCTTTTCATGAGAGTCTAAATTAGGAGGATAAGTTTGATGTTCCATAAATTGAATAATGTCTTTATACCATGGGATTTATCTAATGGTAATAGCCTCGAGTGATAGGTAAGCAAATATAATGGTTGAGTTGAAGATGGAAATTTTATTATTTGTATAAAAAAGTAGGATCAGAAAGGACTTAGTGTGGATGAAAGAGAGAGGATAAAGAGGCAAGAGAATCAACAATGGAAATTTGATCTCTAGGAATAGGATCAATAGTGAAAGAGATGAAATATTTAGTGAGAGTGGTTAGAATTTGATGATATGTGATGAGGCTCTCACTTCTACATTGATAATCACCATTGACTTGATGGAAAATAAGATGAGAATCACCTAAAGAATGAATTTATTGAATGTCTAAATCAAGAGCAACTCTCATGCCTAAGATAAGAGATCCATATTCAACCATATTATTGGTAACATCAAAGGTGAAGAGAAAAGCTAAAGGAATGATACTACTAAGAGGACTTGTGAGAATGCAACCCACCCTATCTCCTTAAAGACATTTATCACCATCAAAGTGAAGGATCCAAGTATCCTCATAGAATTTGACATAGATTTTAGGAAGC
Organism: Torreya grandis; assembly: GCA_037957365.1. NCBI lineage: Eukaryota > Viridiplantae > Streptophyta > Pinopsida > Cupressales > Taxaceae > Torreya > Torreya grandis. The sequence continues at coordinate 2,274,255 of JARHVA010001626.1, forward strand.
TCCTAGATAACTAATTTTGGTTTATTAGTATCATAAGGAGTAGTGGAATCATCAAGATTATTGACTTCAAGATCAACAATAAAACTATGAAAATAATCTTTAAGAGAAATAACTTGATTAAGACCTTTGATGTAAAGGATATAATTATCTAGAAGATTATCTTGAAGAGAAGAAGTGGCTGGAATGGGTGTTGTGACAAGTTGATCAACTATGATTTTCCCTTTGATAAATTTTTGAGTGATGATGCATAGATCAAATTCCATAAGGAGGACCATCCATTTACCAATTCTATCTCCAAGAATAATTGCTTTGGGGAAGAAATGATGAAGGGGTAAGAATGAATAATGACATAAGTAGTTTGGTAAAGCATATAGTGGTGAAGCTTTTTAACATCAAAATAGATGGCGAGGCAATCATGCTTAATTTTAGTATAACGTATCTCATATTCAATGAGGCCTTAAATAATATAGTAGATAACATACTCTCTTCCTATATCATCTTGTCAGGAAAGTATTGCCCCAACTAAAATAGGTGTGGAAGAAGTATATAGAATCAAGGGTTTATCATTAGAAGGAGGATAAAGTTTGGGTGGATGAAGTAATGACTCTTTCATATTATTAAAATATTTTTGACATAGATCTATCCATTCTAAAGCAATTCCTTTATTGAGAAGGGAATTTATGGATTGAATTTGATATGCCATTTTGGGGATGAATCATCTAATTTCCCGAAGTTTGCCTAAATAAGTACAAATGTTAGGAATAGAATGAGGAATAAGCATGTTGATGATAGCATTAATTTTGGTAAGGTCAACATCATTGCCATGGAGAAAGACTAAAAATCCTAAATTTTTTCTAGATGTGACTCCAAAGACACATTTGTAAGGATTAAGTATTACTTTATATTTATGGAGACAGTCAAAGATAATAATGGGATTAGAAAGATGATTTTTATGATGTTTAGATTTATCAATGAGACATTCCAAATAGGTTTCAATAATTTTATGAATGAGATCATGAAATATGTGAGTCATTACTCATTGGTAAGTGGCTCTAGTGTTTTTAAGGCTGAATGTTATTTTAACATAGAAATAGGTGCCCCATTCCATGGTGAAATTAGTCTTATGTTGGTCTTCAAGAGCGATATGAATCTAATTGTATCCTGAGAAGCCATCTATAATAGATAACATTTCATAACAAACCATGGAATCACTAATGGAATCTATTGAAGGTAAAGGAAATTTATCCTTAGGACAAACAAGATTAAGACTATGGAAATAAATGCAAATATAAATGACCATAGTGACCTTATTCTAAATGCGAATAATGTTGGAAACCTATTCAAAATAATCCACTAGTTTAATAAATTTAGCATCAAGCAATTTGATGATTTCCTTATGACATAAAGTTGAAACTTTAGGTGGAAAATTTCTTTGATTTTGATGCATAGGCTTGGCATTAGGATATGTAATGATGTTATGCACCAAAATTCTAGGGTCAATATTAGGCATGTCCTCGTAAGACCAACCAAAAGACTCATGATATTTGTCAAAGAATAAACTTAAATTATCATGTTCAATAGGTAAAAGCTCTCAATAAACTGTAATTGATCAAGGACAAGATGGAGCACCATATTTAATATGAGTGGTTTATTCAATAAGTGTGGCATTACCATATTGAAAGTGGTATGGTGCATTGGGTAAGGAAAAAATTAGATTTGTTTTAGGATTGATGCTAATAACAAAGTTATTGAAGCAAGGCTTTTTAGTCTTGAAATTTCTAAGTTTATGATGTTATCGAGAAAGTTGAGGTTATCAGGCATAAAGTAACTCAAGAATAACTTCATCACTAGGAAATATAGGAAGAGGACTATAGTACTCTACATCTACTTCAATATCTAAAATTTGATTACCATAATGATCATACTCAGAATGTATTTGACAAACATCAGTTGCCTTGGTATCTAGTGTAATTTCAGGAGTAGAAGAAGTAGATGGATAGATAGGAGTTGGAATATCAGTTGGTTCAATGATGGGAAAATGATCAGATGAAATGATTGGATCGATAGGTGGTAAAGGAGATATATAAATTCCTAGAGGTTTGAAAGGAATAATTTTCTCTATCACCCAAGGAGTATCTATAAGAGGAGAATTAGTAGGAGGTACGTGACCCTTAAGATCTAAGGTATGATCCATAGAAATTGTATGAACATCTTGATTAAAAGAATGACTTTGGGCTAAGGTTTTTTGATAATAATGGAATCCAAGTCTCTAGTTTAAGCTTAGTCCATTATATAGTTATCATCATATGTTACATAAATTGTACATGCTTGAGAATTAGGGAGAGTTTCAAAGGGTGAAATATTGATATTACTAAATGTATGAGGAGACATGATGAGAAGGTCTTGAAATAATTTGGCCACTCTAAAATTATTGCAAGTGAAGTCATATTTAGGTAAAGAAGGCTCATAAGCATTACATGGAGGGGAAATTTGGTAATCTCATTAATAAGAAGAATAATATGATCCCTAGGTAATAGAGAAGGAGAAATCCATTACAAAATGTAGGGTGGTAATTTAGTAGTATGGAAAGTATTTTACAAATCATTGGGATCATCATCATCAAAATCCACAAGAGTAACTTATAAATCAGGATTCATGTTGATGAACTTAGGTGAAAGAGCACTATTGATCTTAGGAATGGTAGGAATATGATATTATGATTAAGGATTAGGAATCTGAATACTCCATGGGTTGGGGTTATCTTCATGCTTATACCATTTTCCATTATGTAAGAATTTAATACATTGGGTACCGAAAGAGGCAATGGCCCTGATTGGATGAGTCCATGAATGACCAAGGAGTATGTTATAAGATAAAGGAAGATCAAGGACCATAAGCTTGGTTTGAATAGTCTGAGGTCCAATGGTTAATGGAAGCTAAGTATAACCAAGTGGTTTTTGAGTAGTCTTATTAAAACTAGGAAAAGTAATATGGGTTTTCTTGGGATGATCCTTGTTATAACCGAGTTGTTGGATGAGCCATAAAGATGTCACATTAATACTAGAACCTTCATCAACTAGAAATTTTTGGATAATAGTGGTATTAATGGCTACTTTGATGAAAATTGGTAGATCATCAGCATAGAAGATAATTTCATCATTTATCATGTTCTCTTCAATAAATTCAATAGAAGGTTTTGAAGGACACATAGTTTTAATGGTATTTATGTTGGTAAGTTGAGAATCGATAGAAGATAGTTCTTTATCTATGGAAGATGGATCTTCAATCTCTTGAAATTGTTGCATAAGGAGTTTATGATGATAGGGTGAAGTGTGAACCAAATCCATAAGTGTAATCTTACAAGGCATAGATTTGAGTTCTTCAAAAAAGTTCTAATGAGACTTATAAGAACCAACACGAGGTTTAAAGGGTAAATTAGTTTTTGGAGGAACAGTTGTAGTTGGAGGATCAAAAGGAGGATATGGTTCATCTTGGGATTCTAAAGAAACATTCGTAGTGTTAGTATATTTAATAAGTTGCTCCTCCAAATATGGCTTTTTATGCTTGGTAATGGGATCTTTATGAGTTAGTTTATGATGATAATTAATGTTAACAGTGTCAACGATCTGAGAATTGTTGGAATATTGGTCATAATTGACATTAATGGAATAAACATCCTTGATAGTTGATTGATTATTGGGAGAATATTTTTGGTTAGTTGAAGTATAATATTTATAATTTTGTCATTTTTAAAAAGCAATGGTGTATTATTGATGACAAAGATTTATCATAGATTCATGATTAAATGAATCACCAAGCATATAGGAGATAACAAACTTAGTGAGCTCTCTACAAGATTCATGAGAATGCCCAATGTCAGCATCGAACAAAAAAATAGATTGGTGTTATACAACTTAAGAGGATTATTTGGATAAATGAAAGGTTTTGAGGGCGGAAAAAAATATTTCATTTACTAGACTAGAAGAGGTGTATGAGAAGGTGAAGGAACATCAGTTTTGGAAACTCCTAGTTTGGTTTGTAGAGTATTACTAGTGATAAAATTAGATGTTTGGAATGATCCTTTAATAAGTTTAGTATTATATTTGAATTGATTGATAAGAAAGTCTTGACATTCAGCTTGATCAAGAGCTTCATTAAGTGTTTGGGGAACAAAGGTTCAAAAATTATATTAAAGAATGGGAGTTAAAGCTATGATAAAGAGTTTGAATAAGTTATCATCAGTCATGTTATGGTTGGATTTATGAGATAAATATTTCCATATTTTGATAAATTCATGAGATGAGTCATTAGGATATTTATTAGCATTGATGAAGTGGTTAAGACAATTCTCAGGAAGATCATTGTGTTGAAAATCTTTAACCAAAGGATTAACCAAATATTCCTGTTACCAAATAGAATGTTTGAGAAGTTGATTATACCATTCTAATACATCATCGGTTAAATTTTTCACTAATATTTTAGTTGTAACAAAGGTATTAGTTTGGATCCACTCTTTGTAAAGGTTACTAAACGATTTGAGAAATGAGGCAGGGTCTTTAGTCCCATAATACTTGATAGTTGGAGATATGTTACCAATACCAATGGAAATAAAAAAGGGAACTAAAGGATCATTTTGAATAGTTTGAATCATCTTATTTTTCATTATGGGTTGAGGAATAAAATTACCTGAGGTATCTTGTAGAGGTGGAGGAATGAAATTGAGATTAGTTTGAAGATGCATAATTGGAGGTTGATTAGCTACATTGATTAAATGTTGTTGAAGTTGCATCGTTTGGCTGGTATTAGAATTTTGAATTATGTTCATTTGTTGGATAAATTGGGATAAAAGTTGACTTATATTAGGAGGTGAGTTGGTGTTGAAAGGAGCATCTCCCATATTGGTGTTAGGGGGAGGATTGCTAGAAGAAGGATTATTAGTGGGATTGTTAAGTAAACTTGTATCAATTGCTCCCACATTAGTTTCAAGATTTTGAAGATGAGAAGTTTATTGGTAGGTATAAAATGGATTAGATACATCAACTTCATCTTGAGGTATTATTTGAACTAAATTATAGGTCATAGATGAAGAAGGAGAAGAGGTTTTCCAAGAGTGATGGTGATCTTGGGAGGAAAATAGAGGGAGAAATAAACATCCCATATAGTATCTAAATGGATTAAAGATATCCAAGAAGATTCTAATAGGATAATTCATTATGATTGAAGAGAGATGAAAATAATGCAAATAATAAAATATAATGAACTAGATTGATAAATAAGGAATGCAAAAAATAGTATGGGTTAGACTAGGTCAACCTAACACAAAAATAGGGTTTAAAAACTATACAAAGTCGATTGGGTTGATCTAGTACAGTACATAGAGATTGGATAAAGAGGACACAGGGTCTAAGAACTATACAGTGTCAATGAGTTCAATCTAGTATAGTGAATAGAGGTTGGAAAAATGTATAGGATTGATAGGGTTGACTTAGTATAATAGATAAGGAAAAATGAGAAGCTTATAATAGGTTTTGAACTAAAACAAGATAAATTTAATCAAGTAATTTTAAAATAAATGATAGAAAGGGAACAAATAGTCAATTAGATTAACACTAGTCAATAAAATTGAATCACATAGCATAAAACCTTACACCAATGCTAGCTAATGTAAGTTTTTTCAATACAAAATTCAATTGAGCAAAGAGCAAGAAATCAACTTGGAAAGTAAAGAGATAACTAATTGGTCAACTTGAATGCTAATTAGATTATTAAGATATACTTTTAAATGTGATGGGAAGTTATATATAAGAAATGAAATAGAATGGAAATATAAGGATGGTTTCAGGTAGTTTGGGTTGAAAGGGATTGTAGTGTTAATGATATAGGCTTTGTATTGGGGCCTACCCACTCACTTCATACATTACAGTGATAAGGGTGTTAGGTGCTTAGCCAGAATATAACATTAACCACACTTTATACTTGATTAGATTATCAAGTGAACTTCCCCCTTGGTGATGAAATCTAAGTAGGTTGGCCTTGGGTAGACATGTTAAAATTCTTGTTTATATTATGTGATTTTCCATGTATGCAAAAAATAAAGAATAGTGAACTAAATAGTTGATTGCAAAACTACCTAATCAAGCTATCTGATCTATTCTAAGCATGCAAGTAGAAATAAAAGAAAATGTGTAATAATTACTAAAATATAAGGTTAATTCTAAATTTGAAACAAGGTACAATGTTGATATAGTTTATAGAGTATGCATAAAATATAGAACAGGGTTGATAGGGTTGAACTTGTACTGTGGAAGTAAGGTTTGAAAGGTTGATCAAAGTGACAAAGGTTTAATGTTAGAGATTTGGTGCCTATGTGTTAAAGATAGATTAAGATCGATGGAGTGTATTTGATCTAAGCTAAGAGGACATGAGATGTGAGAATTATGTTCAAGGTTTAACTATGACCATTGCCATTTGAATATTTGAATTTGTGAAGGAAAGACTGGTGTTTGGTTTTTGGACCATAGCTTTTGATAGAAGTCAAATTTATTATTGTAGTACAAAGCAAAGTGGTAGAGGACTCTAAGGCACATTTGGCTATAAAAATTTGAAAATATATAAGTGTGTATAGAAAAATATATTGAGATTCAAAGTTGATTATGTTTATGTATATGTTATGTAAGTGACTTGAGAAGGATTTTTGAGCTTATGTAGTTGTTGTTTTGATATTTTATGGTGAATTAGCTATTGGGGAGTATTGTAGACTCCATGAGGTTTCTATGTGTGGATTTTAGAGGTGTGCTTAATATATATTAAAAATGAACAATGCTTAAGAAGTTGACTATATGTTTTTTATGGTGTTCCTATGTATAAGGTCTCTATTTAAATTGTTTGAGCATATGTAGAGGTGAGCTAAGATGATTGTGATCATTTAAAGATGTCCTACGGGACATAAGGAGTGGACCTATGTGTTTGTAAGTGGTCCTATGTTATTATTATGCTTGGAGAAGTTTTAAAGAGATGAATGGGTCTCCATAGGACCTAAAAGTGACTTATGCATATTTTGAAAGGGGATTGTGCTTAAGTGTGACCCATATGAGATGCCTTAAGGGTGGAGGCCTGAATTATGGCTGATATGGATTATTATGGACTTGGAAATTCATAATTTCTCTATATATAGTGGAACTAAATGTGTTCGGTTCTAGACTTGTGAGCATAAGAATGTAGATAGATTTGTGAGAGGATTATATGTGTGGTTTGTAGAGTGAAGGATAGGTAGTGTGCTTATTAGTGGTTTAATGAGCAGAATAGCTAGTTGACTATGTGTATGAGTTATAGGTTATGTTATTATTATTAAGATAGTGATATTTTAGTTTGTGGATATGAAAGAGGTTCAAGTGTGTAGATGAGAACAATTTTAGTGAATAAGGAAAGAGTTTGTGACATACCTATGTGAGAGGCTATTTTGAGATAGAGAGTTTGTACAGTTGTCAAAGAATCAAGAACTCAATCATCAAGTGTTAAAGACATTAGTTCTAAGGTGGAAGTGTTCATCTCAAGGAGGGTATAAAGGACTTGATCTTCCTTAGGGGTATTTTCTCCTGGTGAAATAGGGTTTCATTAAAAACCTTTGATCAAAAGGACTTGAACAAGGTTGTAGGTCATAAGGAATTGACTAAACATTCTTGATTAGAAGGACTTGATTAATCTCTTATTTGTGATCATCTTATAAGACAATAGTAAATGTGTTTTTAGGATTGAGAGTGGGTTTTATTCCTCAAGAGGGTTTCTTACGTAGATCATGTGTTGTGTACATGATCTTTCATTGTGTTTATTATTCACTAGTATGAATGATTTGTATGCTTCATAAATCCTTGTGTTGAATGCTTAAGTATTTACAAGGGTTTGGAAATTGAAGTGGATTGTTTTCCATCAATGATTCATCCCCCTCAGTGTATTGTACCTCTAACACCAATATCAAATATAAATTCATCCCAAAATAAATGATTAAATCAAAAATGAAAAGAGACTTTTAATAATCTTATGAAACATACTAACTTTCCTTACACCTTGGACATATGTGTGAAAAGTGATATCCTTTATCTCTTATCTCAAAATTTTAAGCAAATACATGGGGGTGAGATATATGTTTTACTTTGATTGGGTGTTAGGTGCATAGATATTGGGGAGCTCGAGCATTGCTTTACTACCAACCAAACATCCATAGCCCTAATAGATATACTTTTGATCACCTATTACTCCTTTATTCATATTTTTCATGATGCATGATAGATTAATATTATTTCATCATGTAGGATTTGAATCCTTTTTGTATTTTCGTTTGGACTTTTAGATTATGCCTTTTTTTTAAACTTTTATTTATTTTTCTTTCTAAAAGAGAGAATAAGGTGACCATAAAGAGCTGGTCTTAGTAAAGTTTTGGTTTAATCAAAATGTCCATATCAAATCTTGCCCATGTCCATGATTATTAACTTAAATAAGTATTAATGTTTTGTATGTGTTTGACCCAAGGGGTAAGGAGAGTTTTCTAAATTTGCATAAAATTATGGGATAAAATTTCACGTACTTGATGAAATGATTAGCTTTAGGACATGTTCATGGATAACTCTCTCATTACTTTTCTAGATTAATAATTTTTAACTATAGTATGTAATACCCATTGATTGAGGTTGGATTCAAAACATATCAATTTATGTTTGATTATACTAGGATTGAAAAAACTTAGACTATCAAGAAATAAAAGAAAACCATCATAGAAAGTAAGAAAACTATTGAAAGTAAAAGGGATAATCTAGAAAACACAAACTAATATAATAAAAAAATACTAAAAGTAAGAAAACTAATAAATCAAAAATAACCAACTCCTACCTTTATCATGACATCTAATTTTACTCAGAGACCTTTTCAGATGGGGCAAACATGAATTAGTGATTCAAAAACTATCCATTAACTATATGTGTCAAATCATTACCTTAAATATTTTTAAATGAATGCATTATTAACCAAGATATTAGAAATCTGATAAGTTCTGTTGGAATAATGAATATTTAAGCTTACCTAGGGTTAATAGGGTAAGTTATTTATTACCTAGGGTTAATTTTATTTACCTAGGTTAATTTGTTTTATTGTTGAGAATCTCTCAACAATATATTTGTTCATAGTATGTGAAAACAAATAGTTTGTTTTCTCTATTTTGTAATCACAACAAATAGTTTGTTGTCATAAAAGAAACTATTTGTATTATATATACTTTACAATCTATGAGAAAATAATGAGATTAATGAGAGAATAAAAAGAATTTATAGGATTATCACCTATTTTTTAGGTGTGAGAGAAATATATTATTCTCTGGTATTATTTGTAGGTTATTTGTTGTGGGTTCTTTCCCCTGAATTGATCCTATGGATCCTGTGTATCTCCTGCTCATTCTTTCATGGTATCAGAGCTTGGAGTTCTAGTTGAAGATCCTCTTCCCTATAAAATTTTCATCATTTTTCATCTATTAACATAGTCAAAAACATTATTTTATTGATGTGTTATAGATGTTTGTTATTCTCTCACATTCTGGTTCTTGTTTACAAGTTTTTTTGGAAATTTATGTACTTTATGCTCATTTATGACTGTAAAAATTTCCAAAACCAGACTTTTTTTGCATAGGGGCATAGAAAATCAAGTCAGAAATCCATTTTAACTTGAATTTTTTCATTCCATGCTGGCCGTACATCTCTTTCCTTCAAAAACTAGCTGACTGGTTCCTTTTGGCAGATTGTAGTACCTGTACAGTTTTCTGATGTGGTAGATCATATAGACATTTTTTTGGAAATATGACACCTATTCATGAAAGTTGACTATGCTAGCTTTCATTCCATATAAATTAGTATGGATTTGGACTAGGCTGTATAGTATTTTGGAAGGTTACAATAGGAATTTAAAAATCTGTTTTTGGTCTGCAGCATAGTCGTATAGTTTTATCAATTTTGAACGCCTTATACTGCATAAAATCAAAATCTAAAATTTTTATGTGTTAGCAGACTTCCCAATATTTCATTTCCATCTAAGAAGTATGGATTTGTATTAGGCCATACATTCCTTAGGGCAGATCTTATGGAGCTAATTCTGAATTTGCTTGGAGGTGTTTTTCCTTGGCCAGTGTTTACAAAATTTCTCAAAAATTTCCCTGATCACCATGCCTTGATGGAACAAGAGATTATTTATGATAAAGACAAAGATTATTTAGAATTTATCTCACGTGTGTGAGTCATTTTGGCTTATTTTTTATTAATTTCTTAATTTTTAGTAATTTAAATGCAAGTCTCTAGCTTTAGAAGTACACATTTGACTTTGCTAAAGTGGCTAGAGGTATTTTGTTAAAAATTTGTAGGGAGGAAGTCTTGGGGTCAAATCCCCCTACATTTTTTTTTTGCATAAAACCAATTTTTTAAACTTTTGTATAAGCTATGGCTATTTTTTTTTTGTTGGGAGACATTAAATTGTAACAGGAAGGGTGTTTTGAGGAAAAATGAATGTCTAGGTTGTTCTTGTCAAAGTCATCATCTTCCTCGGGAATGGAATCCTAATTGTTTGAACCCCTAAACTCCACAAATTACCATGTTTGGAAGCTGAAAATGCAACTCCTTCAATCAAAGGGCTTATGGAGAATTTTTTTTGAAACATGTGCGGCATTCACCACTGAAAAAGACAAATATGCATATGGTTGTAAGTAGGATGAGGCTCTTAGATTGATTTGCCTCAATGTCTCAGATAATCTTCAATTTCACATTGTAGATGCTACAACACTAAAAGAGGTATGGGAAAAATTTAAAAATATATTTGGCAAAGTTAATGAGTTTAAAATTTTGCAATTAGATGTAGAATTAAGTACTCTCTCTCCATCAGATTTCCCTTCAATAGATGAATTCTTGGCAAAATTCAAATTTATAAGGTCACAGTTGAAAGCTGGTGACAAGGATAAAAGTGATCAGGAGTGCATTTTCATGATTTTGTCAAAGTTGAAAGGACCATATAGTGTTTTTTCCTCTACTTTTTATACTATGATGGATAAATTAGGTGATGAATTCAAATGGCCTTCCTTTGAAGTTTGTTGTGAAAGATTGACTAGGGAGCAAACAAAATTAATGGCTTTAGATGCTATACCTGGTCCTAGTCATGCTCTAGTTACTAATTCTTTTAAAGGAAAACCTTCACCTAAGTCTAAACAAAAGCAAGCACCTTCAAATAACCCTCCAGAGTCCACCACCTAGACACCTCATCATTCTAAATCTACTAAGACCAAAAAGTCCTTTAACCAGAAGAAGAAAACATTTGGTCCATGTAATTTTTGTGGTGGTTCTAATCATGATGAAAGTAGATGTTTTAAGAAGATGGAAGCATTAGAGGTAGAGGTCACACATCACAAAATTTCCATTTCATCTCCATCTCCTTATACTTCTCTTGTAGGAAAAGGGAAAACACTTTCAGCCAGGGCTATATCTTCATGTCATGATCAGTGGATTTTTGACTCGGGTGCTTCTCACCATCTCACACATTATAAGGATCTATTGTCTTCTCTTATAGATTGCAATACATCACATATTGTTATGGGTAACTCCTCATAGATTGAAGTTTTGGGTCTGGTACTATTAACAAATAGGATGGATGTTTTAACAATGTATTGCTTGTACCCTAAATCTCTTGTAATCTTCTCTTTGTATATCAAATATGTAATTTTGGTATTAGTAAAATTGTGGAGTTTACTTCACATGATGTTGTAATAAGAGAATGTAATTATCCTAGTGAGATAGTTGCTACAGCTATAGCAGACCATACTACAAGACTCTATACTTTTGATAAGTTTGAGTCTTTTATGTCTTCTAGTTCTTCACTTATAGCACATGGTAATTTTTTTTAGCAAACTATGGCATGGGAGATTAGGGCATTTGAGTTATGGATACATGTAACAAATTAGTAAAAAACATCTTGTAAAAGGCCTTCCTAAGGTCTCATGTATTGATGGGGTGTGTCTTGGTTGTCTAGTTGGTAAACAGCACCAGGATCCATTTCCAGTTGGTAAGGCCACACGTGAAAATGCACCCTTAGGGTTGGTTCATAGTGATTTGATGACTTTTCCAACTCATTCTTTTTTAGGGGCTAAATATGCACTCACATTCATTGATGATTTCACTCGCAAAACTTGGGTATATGTTATCAAGTTGAAAAGTGAAGTTTTTGAGACTTTTAAGGCTTTCAAAACCTTTGTTGAAAAACAATCATCTCTTCCTCTTAAGAAGATACACACTGACAATGGGGGGAATATGACAGTAATGCTTTCTATGATTTTTTTATTGAGCATGGGATACAACACCACTTCACTGTACCACACACTCCTCAACAAAATGGTGTAGTAGAGAGGAAGAATCAAACATTGAAAGAAATGGCTAATTATATGATTCACTCTAAAAATTTGGGTCCACAATATTGGGCTAAAGCTGTAAATTATGCAAACTACATTCAAAATTGTATGCCTCATAAAGCTGTGCAAAATATGACACCTGAAGAGGCTTGGTCTGGGATCAAGCTTGATATTTCCAATTTTTGCATCTTTGGGAGTCAAGCATGGGCATTTGTTCTTGATGAAAAAAGTAAAGCATTGGAGAAGAAAATCCAACCACTCATTTTTGTTGGCTATTATGAAGATGTAAAAGCCTATCATCTTTTTGATCCTATCACACATGATGTGTTGTTTCGATGGGATGTTTAGGTTGATGAGCTACCCACTCCATAGGAGTGTACATCTAGTTCTTCTTCTCCCCCTCCTTCTACCAAAGATAGTGAGGATTTGCTTTCTATTTTTGATGATGATGATGTTGCACTTGTTTAGCCACCAAAACCATCTTCTTCACCACTTTTGACCAAGTGGGCAAAGAGCACTCTATAGGCAGCTGGTTCTTTCATTGGTGATCCATCTGATTCTCATCACACTCGCTCACAGACATCTGGTGTTGCTCTTTTGGGACAAGCTTGTACAAATGATCTAGTGTTGTTTTCTGAAGCCATTCATATACTCGAGTGGGATATTGTAATGTATGATAAGTATTCTTCATTGATGAAGAATGATATTTGGGATCTTGTCCCTCTTCCTAAGGGAAGAAAACTTGTAAAATGTAAATGGGTCTATAGGACCAAATATGCTAAAAATGGATCAATAGATAAGTACAAAGCTAGATTAGTAATTAAGGGTTTTTCACAAGTTAAAGGATTTGATTACTCTAAGACCTTTGCCCCTGTAGCTAAGATGGATTCTATTTGGCTTGTACTCTCTCTTGCTACTTCACATTCTTGGTCAAATTTTCATATGGATGTGAAGAGTGCTTTCTTGCATGGTGATCTCCATGAGGAGATCTATATGGAGTAACCTCCAGGATTTGTGCAGGACTCATCATTGGTTTGTCAACTCTATCATTCTCTTTATGGCCTCAAACAAGCTCTTAGAGCTTGGTATGAGAAGATGGATAGTTTTTTTTTGAGTTATAGTTTTATTCATTATGAGTTAGATCATAATGTATACATCCTGAAGCAAGGTGAGGAGCTTGTAATTTTGGTTTTGTATGTTGATGATCTCATCCTCACTAGAACTTTAGATTCTTTGATACATGACATCAAGGACAAGTTGGTAGATATGTTTGATATGATAGATCTGGGACTTCTACATTATTTTCTTGGTCTTAAATTTTTTTAGTCTTCTGAGGGCATCTCTATTGGATAGCAGAAGTATGCGATAGATCTTCTTCATCAATTTGGTATGGCTGATTGTAAGCCTACCCCCACTCCATATCAGTCAGGTATTATGTTGTCTGCCACTTGTATGACTCCTCTTATTGATCCAACTTTGTATAGGCAACTTGTAGGTAGTATTTTGTACCTGAGTCATACCCATCTTGACATCACATTTGTTGTGAACCTTGTCTCTCAATTCTCAAATGAGCCTCATGAGAGTCATTGGCAAGTAGCCAAGCATATTTTGTGCTACATTCATGAGGGCACCACTCACTTTGGTATACATTACACACCACAGAGTTCTACACAATGTGTTGGATACACTAAATCTGATTGGGTTGGTGATGTTGACACTCGCAAGTCCACTTATGGATTTGCTTTCACACTTAGTTCAGGTCCAATTGCTTGGGCATGCAAAAAGTAGACTGCTATTGCATTTTACTCTATTGAGGTTGAGTATCGAGGTGCTGTCAAAGCTAGTCAAGAGACATTTTGGCTTCAACAGTTGCTTGGAGAGTTTGGCTTCACACAATAGGGTCCTACTACTCTTTGGTGTGACAACAAAAGTGTGATTGCTATTTAACACAATCTTGTTGAGCATTAGTGGACAAAAGACATTGAGATTCACATTCACTTCATTTGACATCTTATCTAGGATGGAGTTTTTTCTTTGGAGTTTGTGCCTATAGTTGAGTAGATTGTAGACATCTTCATTGAACCTTTGGCTTCTCCCTATTATCTTCAGTTGTGAGAGATGCTTGGGGTGAAGGAAGTTGCCCTTGGGGGGATTTCCCATGAAGTCCTTCCTTCCTTTATTTTTCATATATTTTTATTGGTTTGTACATGGGTACCTTATCAGGCCTATTAGCCAGGACCCATCTTTGTTTATCATTCTCCCTATGTTTCTCTTAAGGGAGGGTGTTGGAATAATAAATATTTAAGCTTACCTAGGGTTAATAAGGTAAGTTATTTATTACCTAGTGTTAATTTTATTTACCTAGGTTAATTTTTTTATTATTGAGAATCTCTCAACAATATATTTTTTCATAGTATGTGAAAATAAATAGTTTGTTTTCTCTATTTTGTAATCACAACAAATAGTTTATTGTCATAAAACAAACTATTTATATTATATATACTTTACAATCTATGAGAAAATAATGAGAGATTAATGAGAGAATATAGAGAATTTATAGGATTATCACCTATTTTTTAGGTGTGAGAAATATATTATTCTCTAGTATTATTTGCAGGTTATTTATTGTGGGTTCTTTCTCCTAGATTGATTTTGTGGATCCTGTGTATCTCCTACTCATTCTTTCAAGTTCTAATCTATAGTGGGGTAAACTTGTCATGCATTTATTTTTTCTCATGGGCTTTGTCTCATAGTAGCACCAAGTTAGAGATCTTAAATGATTTTAATTTTTCTCTCTTATCAAACCATCTCTTGACCACATCCTAATGTTTCCTAAAGTTTTGTAATGATTAAACCCCAGAGTCTTCCATTTCAATGATTAACCCTAGAGTCTTCTATTTTATCATTAGGATCCATGTATTCTTGCATAAACTAATACGTTGGTAATTTTAGCATCATTGGGAATACTAGTTATTTCTTATAAACTAGTATATATGGTGATGATTTAAGGGCTTATTTATACCTATTATGGTCTACCCAAAGTGAATATTTAGTAAGAGATGCCACTCCCTAGGTTTATCTACAGTTGATTTCTTGATAGCTTCTAGAGGTTGTTGTTGGTTAACTCATCTAATCCATTCCCTTGCGAGCACTAATTGGAGGATGATCTAATTGTAATATGATTATTATGGGCCCATTTAGTTAACTTAGATGATTGAAATGTTGACCCATTATCACAAACCAAAGAGATAGGGGTGACAAACTTGGTTGTGATATGTTCTTTAAGAAAACTTATCACATCTTGGGCTTTAGAGTTATTAGTGGCTGCTACATCAGTCTATTTAGTGCAATAATCTATAAAAATGAGGTTAAAATTGTGTTTAGATAAGGAATTTGGGTTTATAACATCAACAAAGTCTAAGACCAATCAGGTGAATAGCCTACCCTTAATCATAAGTTATAGAGACATTGATGTGTACCTCTTTTTTTGCTAAAACTTGGCATTCATGGCATGTCCTCACATGAAAGTGGGCATCCTTAAAGACTATCAACTAGTAATAACCTAGTATGAGTATTTTATGGGCTGTAGTATTTCCATATGGATGGCCACTACCTATATTTTGATGTAGATTTTATAAGATTTCTTGGGCTTCTCTACATGACACACATCTTAAATAAATGCCTTTGTAATTATTTCTTTAGAGGACTCCTTTCCTAATCATATAATGAGAAATCTTGATATTTAAAGCTCTCTTTTTCTCTCTCTTGAGTTCTTAGGGACATGTCCTAGTGAGTAGGAAATGAATTAGACATGAATAACAATCTTCTTGGGAGACCTATGTCTGGTAGACCTCTTTAATGGTGATGCCTAGGTCTAGTTTAGTCATCAATTAAATAATTCTTTATCCTCTAGTAATCCTTGCAAGTTTGATTTCAATATCAAAATCCTATAATTTTTCCATCCATTTACCTCTGTGCTCCCCCAATTTATTCTATCCAAACATAAGCTTGATAGTAGGATTTAGTACTATGGCAATGGTCTTATTCTTGAGAATGTAGTGTCTAAACTTCTTAGCTAATTTGATGTGAGTAAAGATTTTATTTTCAATTAGGGAATACTTGATCTCTACATATTTCAAGTTTGTACTCATAAATGCAATAAGATGTTCACTTTCTTCCCTTTTATGTGTAAGTATGATAGAAATAGTATGCTACAAGGCAAATGAGTACAAGAAAAAGTCTTTAGTGAAATTTGGGCTTACCAGTACCGTGTATTGTTAAATAACCTTCTTTATGTCTTGGAATGACTTCTTGGATTCAAGTTTCCACTTCACTTTAGCATTTTATTTGAGCATTATGTTTAGGGGTCTGACAATCTATGCAAATCTTGATATAAATTTTCTTACAAAATTTATCTTTCCAAATAAGATTTGAGTTCCATTTTACTATTTGGAATCATTATTTTTGAAATCCCCTAGATACTATCTAGGTCAATAGTGATTACATCTTTAGTAATAATATGGCCTAGAATATTTCCTTTGGTAATGATGAATATACTCTTATTTGGGTTAAGTGATACCTCAAACTTCATCTTTAAAAAATGGACTAAAGATGGTCGATATGATTAGCTCTATTTTTAGAAAAAATAGTGAGATCATCCATGTATATAATTATACACTTACATATCAATCCCTAGAATGCATGATCCATTTCTCTTTGAAAATTAGGTCCAATGTTGATCAACCCAAATGGCATTCACTTATATGCATATGTTTCCCATTTCATAGTAAATGTTGTTTTCATCTTATCCTCTGATTCAACTAGTACTTGGTTGTAACTTGAAATCCATTTAGGAAAGACATAATTTTAGACCCACTCATAGTTTGTATTACCTCATCTAAGGAGGGAAAAGGACAATTATCCTTCTCCAAAGCTTTACTCAGATTACTAAGTCGATGTATAGTTTGATCTTGTCACTCTTTTTCCTGACTAGAACTAGATTAGCCACCCATGTTGAATGTCTAATAGGAAAAACTATCTTATCACTTATTAGATTTTACACTTAATTTTAAATTAGTGATTCCAACTTAGGATTAGCTAGCCTTTGCCTTTACCTAAATGGTTTGTGATCAGGCTTGAGTAGAATCAAATGGGTGATGAATATAGGATTGCATATACTTAAGTCATCATAGGTATATGAAATTACATATTTATACATGATAATTAGTTCCTTGACCTTTTTCCTTTATTCTAGTGTGCAACTTAAGCCAATATTGATGAAGTGTGCATTCCTTTCATCACCAACATTTTTTGAGCTAAATTTGGATTCATTAACCTTTAAATTCCTTTATGATTGGGCTTACAGATCTATATCAAAGGTCCTTTCTAGGATGACCATCCTATTAGTGCTCTAGGTTGTACCCTAGCTAAGGAAAGGATTGTTCATGTCTTGACCTCAAACCTAGGCTAATATGGGAATGAACTTAGGTTGTGATTTACCTAATATGTAGGTTAGAAATATAGATTATAATGGGATATCTCCCCTAATTTTTTCATTCTAATTCTCTCTCTAAGACCTAAAAATACTAGGGTGAAAAGGGTGTGTCAATTTTACCCCCACAGGTCAAATTATCACCACATCATTTAAAACTTAGTATATCATGCCAGTTTGCCTTATGAGTTAAGGTTGGTCTTAAAAGTACCTTAAAATGATGAATTTTGTTCCCTAATGATTCCATTTAAGTTTTTTTCCTTGGTGTAATTCCTATATATAGATATGAGCCTTCAAAGATGATCAAGAAATGACTTGAGCAAGCATAAAACAACTAGACCATCATAAGACGTCATACAAAAGTGAATAGGTAAAATAAGTTAACTTAGAAATACTCCCAAGGTCAAAATGTTGTATGGACATGAAGTCATTCATGCCTAGATCATCATATGCAAAATTTATATCTTGATGAGCTTGTTATCTCAATATATAATACTTCAAAGTTAATACTATAGAATGAAATATGCATGCATACGTCAAGTTAAAGCTTCAAAAAATATCTATTCAAATTTAACTGTTCCCAAAATAAACATGTAAGTGACAAGTTTCCAAATATTAGGAGCTAAGATCAAATACAATAGTGAGTGGTGATCTGACAGATGTCAATGGATCCAAGCAAATCAATGGTGTGCATTAGATCATAGATTCCAAATCAACAGTGAGAATCAAGTTAAAAAGTCAACATGAATGCATCAATGAAAAGTGTTAATATCTTGGGTGCTTGAATATAAATATAATGGTGCATGTTTATGGACAAGACCAATGGGCCCAAATAGGTCAATGGTGTGCATGAAAGCTAATAAGGTAAATCCAAAAGTGAATGATGAGTCAACAAATCAATAGATCTAAAGGGATAATGAGAAGCTACTAAGTGTCTTAAGTGTATTAAACTAATAGAAGATCAATGGAGTGCATTCAAACCATAAAAGGGTAGATCAATGGTTCATCTAGGGTCAAAGGGTTAGTAGGATCTTGAGAGTGAATGAGGAGTTTTTAGGTGACACATTCTTAGAGATCCAGCTCAAGATTGATGGTCAATATCAAAATTTGAATCCAAACTTGATTGAGGTCAAGATAGATAAAAATTTAAGGATACGCCACAAAGGTAGACACACTAGTTTTGATGGTTCATCACCAAAGGCAAAAACATGGATAATCCATTAACAAGATGGTCCTGAAGCTAATTATGACCCTTTTTACATGCCAAAATAAACCAGTAAGGGGCTAGTGAGGAGAAATTAACATTTTCAAGATCAAAATGGATTGATCAAACTATTATAACTTAATTGACATCAAAAAAAGATTATGAATAACTTAATTCTACCATTTTAATAGTAAAGACCATCATGCATGATAGAAACAAGTTGAAAAGGACTAATATGATTATCATGGCCATTTTATAGAAGTAGTCTTAGCATGATGATCTATTCTAATAGAATCAATGTTAGATGATTAAAAATATTAATTATAATTACCCCTTATCCACCATTTTATGCATTGGTCCTCATCTCTTTCACCCCTTTCGCTATATATATAGGCTTTTGAGCCTTGAAATAGATCCCTCTCTAGTATGACTAGAATCTACTAATATTTATATTGTAACACCTCTATGACGTAATACAGACTAAATTACTTCCTTGTATAATCTTAGTTGAAGTGTGTTTCATGAGTTCATTGATGTGGTTAAGTGAATTTATGTGTTCCTTGCCTTTGTCTGGCTCCCCTCACCTTCATATAGTGCTTTGGCATTCCTCATAGGTCACTCTAAGTGTATACATAGTCTGCTAGTGAGTGTGAAAGTGGAAAACACCCCTCCCATACTAGGTTGATAGCTAGTTCATGCCTTATTATGAAATGCTTATGTGAAAAATAATCAAAGAGTCAATGAAGTGATGTCCAAAAGTCTTGAACGTATCCTATAGTGTGTCTGGTGTAAGTGTGAGGATCATACATTTGGTGCATCACCTCTTTTCTATATGCTTTCATAGATTATTGTAAATCCCTCTCCCTTTAACAAGAAAGAGTTAGTTTAGATCTAGTATAGGTGATATATCTAAAAGGAATCCATCCTTCTCTAGAGGTCTAACCCAAGTTTAGGTGACCCACAACCTAGGTTAGTCCCATGTTGGACTAGGTTTGAGAAAGAGGATAAAAAAAATCCCCTTTCTCAGCTAGGGTGTAATCTAAACCACCAATAGTTTTTACATGCCTAACAGGACACATTTTATTTTAAGAACTAAATGTTGTAGCTAAGGAATAACATCTACAATAGCAAAGGAGATTTTTCATCATCAAGAGATCAAAATCTTTAAAGCGGAAGAGTTCATAGCATTGTCTAGACAACATTCTCATACTAAAGGTCACTACAAGGTCAGCTAGTAAAGGTATTCTCCTTAAATCCATTGAGATGCATACTATTTCAAATAAGAGAGAAAGATTTAATAGGACAAGTCCTTATCTTTAGAGACAATATTCATCCCCACATCATCCTATTGCCTTAAGTAGTGCAATCCACACTACCCAAATGGCTATCAAAATTCAAGTATTTGTTACATTCAATAGAGGTAGTCCATTGAACTTAGCCTAGTATGATTATATCCCTAGGTTTACTCTTAAAAGCATCCCATTCATTTCTAGAGAAAATTAAACAACTACTATTGATCACATCCAAGATGTTACCAACCTTTGCTCCATCCACAATGTTGTTGAAGATAATGTTGCTATTAGATTTCTTGTTTCTTCCTTCAAGGGAAAAGTATTGGAGTGGTATAGAAATATTCCATTGAATTCCATTACTACTTGGGATGAGTTATAAGAAGCTTCAGTGAGACAATTTAAGGATAAGTCTGACCACCTATCCTTATTTGAGCAACTAAGTAACATAAAGAGAGCTCCTCATGAGTTCATGTCTAATTTCAACCTTAGATTCTAAAAGACATCGACTAGAATACCTACCTTAATCAGACCATCCCCTAAATATGCCTTTTTTAATTATCTAAGGGTCCTTAATTTTGATATTAGTGGGATGATACAGTCCATGAGTGGTAATACCTTACCAAATGATTATGAGATTACTATAAGAGTAGAAAATAGTTTGATACAAGATGGTAAGCTTTCTCGTAGGCCTCCAATGCTTATATTCCTATAGTTGCAATCTTTTCAACCCACTCAAGTTCCCCAAATCCCATCTATAGATCCTATCCCATCTCTTAAGGCTCAATTTGTATCCCCTTCTAATTAGGCTAGTGAGATTGGGGAATTAAAAAGTCTATTTCAGTCTTTTGGGAATGAAATAATTCAACTCAAAATATAACAATACTAGGGTAGGCCTTATCAATAAAAGAATTAGATATCCTATCATTTTTTTAGATGCCAAAAGCATCCTTGTCAAGGATTTAAAGAAAATAAACCCTACCAATCACAAAGAATCATAGTTCCATCTAAACCATATGCATCTCTTGATCCTAATGCACCTTAAGGTTCAAAGACTATTGTTCCCACATCACCTCAAAATAATTTGATGCATGACTCACATTGGTAGCCCTCCAACCATGATTTTTAGAATATTATCATGCCAAAAATGACTCAAGAAGAATTTTATATTCAATGTGGTTAGTATCTAGAGGCAAATTTGGTACCCAAAGGAGGGGCCCAATAAGTTGAAGGACAACATAATGACATTAATGTAAATTGGAAAATGGATGATTATGTTGATTTCAATAATAGTGGTGAGACAAGTAGTTCAAGTGGCCAAGTTGTAGTTATAACTAGAGATAAAATAAGAGCCATTGATGAGGCTTAAGATGTGAGTAATGATTCTATTGATAATAATGTGTTTTCTAATAATACCAAATATCAACTTGCTACCCTTACAACATATAAAAACTAGAATGTAGAAGCTAGGAAGGTCCCTCAAATACATCTAGTTCATGAACAATTAGTGGTTCAAAAGGTAAATCCAAAGGTTAGTGGAGCTTCACTTAACATAGTGGATTAGATGAATAAAACCATTGTCAAAATTGTCATGTGTGATTCACTTTCTATCCTAGAACAAAAGGACATGCTCATATAATAGTTTTTATCTCTCAAGGTGTCTCTAGAGCTAGTTGAGAGACAAGGTGATGTCTTAGCTAATTCAAACCATTCAATGAAGTATAAAGTATAATAGGAACACAAAATGGAAAAAGGATACAAATTTGAGGTAAATACAGTAAAAATCCACCTTTTTACCTCTCTTTGATAGTTGGTGACTATTTAGTTCATAACTATATGGTAGACAGTGGGGCTAGTAGCACTGTTATGCCTAAGCAAATTGAAAATAAGCTTGGTCTTGTTTATGACACAAATACTAAATGAGTATTGAAATTGGATGGTTCACTAAAAAGGATAGTGTGCATCATTAAGGATATGAATTTTACTCTTCATGCTTGTCCCAATGTTACCATTCAATAGGATGTAGTTGTGGTGGACTTGCCTCTCTATTTTGCCATGTGTCTATCAAGGGACTTTACCTCAAATATTGGAAGATACTTATCAAATAACTCAACATATTTAATTTTCAAGACCTGATATTTTACCAAAGTAACCATACATTTTGAGCCTATTACACAGTTCCATTTGGAACCATATATGCCAAGTGTTGTGAACACCAATTGCCTCATCTCAGATGAGGTGATAGAAGATAGTGTAGAGGAAGATGAATATCCTCTAGATGGAATTCTAAATTTTTTCCTTGATGAGTGAGCCTCTATCTCACATGAATATGATACTTATAATATAATTGAATAAGGACTTGGTATTTATTTCTTGTATGAGAAAGATGCACCAATTCCATCCTTGATGAAAGATGATGACCTTTAGCAATTATAATTTGATGGATAAAGGAATAAGCATGGTACCAAGGATGGATTATTGTTGATTTATATAAATAATAAAAGGTACTTCTCATCTATTAAATTCTAACTTTTTTGTTTAAACAATGCCATTGAATACGAGGCACTATTTCATGGTTTACAATGGGCTAGGAAGATGAAGGTCAACACCTTAGAAGTCTTTGGTGATAGTGAACTTGTAGTTCACCAAGTGATAGGTCTGAATGTATGTAAAAACCCATTGATTAAGTATTATAATCATAGGGTATGGGACTTACTTGAAGAATTTTAGGCCTTCAACATTCAGGCAATACCAAAAGATGAGAACAAACATGGAGATAGGTTAGCTGCCATTAGGTTTAGTATCCTAATTGATGTAAGAAATTAAAAGGTCTAGTCACACATTAAGGTGGTTGTAAGGCCTTATATACTAGTTAATAATGATAATTGGAAAGTTTTTGAAGATGATAATTAGATTGTCAGATTCTTACAAGAAGAGGCCAATTTTTCATTAAGAAACCAATCAAAGTACTTGCATCAGTATGGTGATTAGATTGTGTAACTAAAGATAAATAAGTTACTCAAGGGATTGGTCACACTTGAAAACATATTCAATGGTGATGATGAGTTAAGGAAAGATAATTCAACTTTGTCAATAAAAGAGAAACACTATGCCAATGAGGAAGTTTCACCTAGTAAGAACCTAAAGCTGGGTAAGTATGAACTTATTTAGAGAAAGAAGATTTCATTAAATTATGTGAAAATTTTGTTGATGTATTTATATGACAATATACTGATCTAAATGGATTTGACCCAAGTCTAGCTCATCACACCATTGAGCTAGAAGATGAAACTAAGCTAATAAGACAAAGATAAAGGCCTATTAATCCTAATATTGAGCCTTTGATGAGAGATGAACATCATAACCTCATTGAGTCTACTATTATATTTCCAATTAAGCACTCAACTTGGGTGACAAACCTTGTTCTAGTATGGAAAAAGAATGGTGAAATTAGATTGTGTGTTAACTTCCATGACTTGAATAAGGCATCGCTAAAAGACCACTATCCACTATTGTCTATGGAACAAATTTTACAATTGGTTATAGGTTCAGAAAGGTTCTCCATTTTAGATGGATATAGTGGTTACAATCATATTTTGGTCAAGGAAGAGGACCAATTCAAGACAACCTTCACCACAAATTGGGGAACATTTGCATATATAAATATTCACTTTGGTCTATCCAATGCTAGAGTAATCCTTTAAAGAGCCATGGATATGTAATTTTAGGGTATTTTTAACAAGTATGTGCTAGTTTATTTGGATGATATAACAATGTTTTCAAAAAATTCAAGTGAGTACATGTTTTACCTTGATTAGGTATTTGAAAGGTGTAGGAAGTTTGGGGTGTCCCTAAATCCCAAAAAATGTTTTTTCTTAGTTCATTAAGGTAAGATTATTGGACATATAGTTTCAACACATGGTTTAAGCATAGAACCCAAAAGGATAGCTTTAATTATTTCACTTTCCTTTCCCAAACACAAAAGAGCTCTACAAAGTTTCTTAGGGGAGATCAATTTTATCAGAACATACATCTCATATTTTACCACTTTAGCTAAGCCACTTATAGTCATGTTAAAGAAGAATCAGAGATTTAACTGGTCCAAGTAGGGAGTAAGGAGTTTTGAGTAAATTAAGAAAGCCATGTCTAGTGCCCCCACACTCATGAACCCGTATTTATCAAAGTACTTAATTATGTACACCTATACTAAAATTGACACCATTTCAGGCATCCTTATGCAGTATAATCATGAGGCCTTAAAGTAGATAATAACCTTCTTTAGTTAAGGCTTGGAAGAATATAAAATAAGGTACTCTTTTGTTAAGAAGCATGTATTTTTAGTTATAAGGTCTCTTAAGAAGTTTAGATACCTATTATCTAACAATAAGATACACCTAATAGTTTCACATCCAAGAAGTTCAGATACTTATTATCTAACAATAAGATACACATAATAGAGTATGATGTGGAGATAAAAGTCACAAATATGGTTAGAGGCAAAGGACTTTATGAGAATCTAGTCCAAAACTTATAAGAGGCCAATGAGTTGATTATGATGTCAAATGATGAAGAATTTATAGCTGATCATACCTCACCTTCTAGTTGGTATCATGATTTGGCAAGGTATCTTTAGGATGGTCTCTATCCCTATCATATAACTCCTTCAAAATGAAGATATTTTAGATTGCAATCTATTCCATCTCTTCTTGTTCATGGTGTTTTGTTCAAGAAAGATGTCGATGACATGTTGTTAAGATGCATTAAAAAACATCAAAAGGATAGGATGCTTGAAGAGTTCTATGATAGACATGGTGGAGGGAATTATTTATTAAGGACCATAGCCACAAAATTATGATAAATGGGTATTATTGGTGAAGATTATTTGTTAATTTCCATGTATGGGTTAGGAAATGTAGACAATGTGTTATGTTTATGGGAAAGGTGAAACTTGCAGCCTTACCTCTCCAACCAATTGAAGTGGACCAACCCTTTATCCAATAGGGACTAGAATTTATTGGTATTATTAACCCCCCTTCAATATTAGGTCATAAATGGATATTTATTACTATATACTAATTTACTAGATGGACAGAAGGCATTAAAGGAAGTAAACGAGTCTAATGTTCTAGATTTTTATGAAGGCTTGCTTACTATATTTGGTGTCCCTTCAATCATCATTTTTGACAATGCTATGGCATTTTTGGGGTCTAATATCAGCCAATGGGTAGCTCAAAATAGTGTATTTCTAATCACTTCATCAAATTATTATCCCTAAGGTAATAACCTTGATGAGTCAACTAATAAGAACCTATTGAAGATGTTAAGGAGGACAATTGAAGATAATTAGAGGTCATGGCATCTAAAATTGAAGTCAACTCAGTGGGATGATAGGATCACCTATAATAAGTCAATATCCAACTCCCCCTACAAGATGGTATATGGTAAGGAATTAATAATGCATGTTTCTCTTGAATTTCCTGCCCTATAACTAATGCATCAACTTGAGTTGTTAGAGAATGAACCCATGGAAATAAGATATACTAAGCTTATAGAGTTGGAAGAGATAAGACATCAGTCCATGCTAGCTATGGAAAACCATAAATAAAAGGTAAAGAGAGCCTTTTACAAAGGATATTCTTCAATAAGTTTCAAATAAGTATATTTGGTCCTCAAGTGAGATGATGATAGAGCTAAGCTAGGAAAGCATACAAAGTTTGAATCTCTTTGGAGTGGGCCATACATAATCTCTAGCTACAAACACCATAATGCCTTCCAACTCAAAAGGATGTATGGTGAATAAATTACTATACTAGTAAATGGGATACACTTGAAACATTGCTATTAAGGAAGCTAAGTTCCTTGTACATAGTTATTTTAGCTTTCCTCCAAGTGCTATCCTAACACATTAGTATGTTTGCTTTGATTTATTTAGTTAACTTCCCTGTTTAGGTGAAATTCATTATATTTATAAGTAAAAGGAGTTGATTACATAAATTAATCAAAATTATCATTATTTATGAGTCTAAAATTCATGCAAATGGTTCGGTTCTCAAGCATAGTAGGCATGCTTCCTAGCTAAATTGCTAAAATGTTGTCAAATTTTCCCCCATAGGTCAAAATATCACCCTATCATTTTAAACTTAGTATATAATGATAGTTTTCCTTATGAGTAAAAGTTGGTCTTAATAATCCATTAAGATGATGTATTTTGTGCCCTAATGATTCCTTTCAAGTTAGGTTCCTTGGTGTAATTCCTATATGTAGACATTAGCCTTCAAAGATGATCAAGAAATGATTTGAGCAAGCTTAGAACAACTAGACTGTCACAAGATGTCATGAAGAAGTGAATGGGTCAATATGATTACACATTTTATAAGTTCACATATAAATCCTCTTAAGGTAAAAAGGTTTGATGGACATGAATTCCTTCATGCCTAGATCATCCTCTAAAAAAATCATATCTTGATGAGCTTACTATCTCAAGATATAAATCTTCAAAGTTAATACTGTAGATGAAATAGGCATGCAAATGTCATGTTCAAGCTTCAAAAAATATCCATTTAAATTTAAATGTTCCCTTAATGACAAGTGACAAGTGTCCACATCTTGGGAGCTAGGATCAAATCCAATGGTGAGTGGTGATCTCACAGATGTCAATGAGTCTAAGTAAATCAATGGTGTGCATTTGATCATACATTCCAAATCAATGATGAGCATCAAGTCAAAAATTCAACATGAAGGTGTCAATAATAAGTATCCATATCTTAGGTGATTGAATATAGATCTAATAGTGGATTTCAACTAATAAGACCAATGAGCCCAAATAGATCAATGGTGCATATGAAAGCTAACAAGGTAGAATCAATGATGAGTGATGAGTCAACAAGTCAATGGATCTCAAGGGATAATGAGAAGTTTCCAAGTGTCTTAAGCATGTTAAATTGATAGAATATCAATAGATCATGTTAAATCCATACAAAAGTAGATTGATAGTGCATCTAGGGTCAAAGGGTCAGTAGGATCTTGAGAGTGAATGAGGAGCTATCTGGTAGCATATTCTTAGAGACCTAGATCAAGATCGAGGGTCAATATAAAAAGTTGATCCCAAATTTGATCGAGGTAAAGATAGATAAAATTTTAAGGATATGATATGAAGGCAAACACATCAGTTTTTATGGTTCATTACCAAAGCCAACAATATGGATAATCCATTGACAAGGTGGTCCTAAAGCTGATTGTGACTATTTTTCATGCCAAAATGAACCAATAAGGGGCCAATGAGGAGAAATCAATGCCACCAAGATCAAAATGGATTGATCAATCTATTATAACTAAATCAATAGTGGAATAATATTTAAAATAACTTTATTCTACCATTGTAACCATAAGGACCATCACAGAGGCTAGAAATAGGTTGAAAGGACTAATACAATTATCATGGCCATTTTCCATAATTAGTCTTAGCATGATGATATATTATATTGAAACAAATGTCATATGATTATAAATCTTGATCATAATGACCCCTTCTCCACCATTATACACATTATTCCCCATCTCTTTCATCACTTCTTCTATATATACAAGCTTTTAAGACTTAAAATAGATCCCTCTCTCTGGCATGACTAGACTCAGCCAAGATTTGAACTGTAACACCTTTATGATGCAATAAATACTGAATTTGTTCATTATGAAAACTAAGTTGAAGTGTGTCTCATGAGTTGAATGATGTGGTTAAGTGAATTTATGTGTTCCTTGACTCTATTTGGGTTCCCTCACTTTCATGCAATGTTTTGACAGTCCTTATAGACACCTAAAAGTGGCCACCAATGACCTCTAATCAAGCTTCAAACCAATTTCTATCAAATATCACAATTTAGCCTAAAAATAGTAAAACACACTAAATGATTTGAATCTTTCATAAACAAGGGATTATTTTAGCCAATTTATCCCAAAATAGGGTAATGCATTTTATGAGAGGGCTAACTTTGATCAAATCATTTGAGTCAAAATGATGATTTCATACCTAGGTACTCTAGATTGCTTTTTATACCAATTTTCTTTTGTAAGACATGTGCATTTGTTATTTTACATTGAAAAAATCTTAAACGGGATAATGGTTCTAATTCATCTAACATCACCTTCCAATTCCACTCCAGTCAAATTTTGATCCAATAATATGACATTTTGATTAGTTTGATTAATTGAGCACCAATTTCTAAATAATTTGCACCAAATTGACTAATCATGTTTAAAGCTAATTAATTTTAATCAAGAGCTTAAATGGATTTTACATGGAGGTTATTGATTATTTCATTAATGGAAATTGATTATGAATAATTACATCACGTAATGAGATCATCTATGGGGTGGTATCTATAATCCATAAGTGCCACAAATATCTGATTAAGCCCTCTTATACCTTTTTAATTTCTATCTATCCCAAATATTTATGAAGGGATTTATTGATTTTAGCCTTCAAAATTGAATGGATTATTAACCACACATCTTCATCTTGAGATGGATGGTTTAGGTTCATTCTAATCAAATGGAGAAATATATACATGGAAGGCCTCACACTTATAATTTAAAGCTATCTTGGTATAAAATTATAATGCCCAAATGATTTGAAAATCCATTTAGTATAGTGTTATTATGAAAAATTGTTGAGATAAGCCACAAGCCAAAGTCACAAGCCAAAGACACAAAAGCCAATGGTGCCAAGAGGAGGTGGAGATATCCAAAGCTACATTGCCAAAGATATTTGAATCACACGCCAAACAAGCCACTCTATGAATCATTTGGAATATCCAAAGAAAGTGAAGGAATGTTTTTTTGACATTTTATTTGTTGTTTTCATATGCATGTTTGTTACTAATATCCCCCTAGTGTCTATGCCTAGAGATGCCATGTTTATTAGTGTGTTCTTTTAATTTTGATTTCATTGTGAAACTAACACTTGGTCTAAACCCCTCTCTTTAGTTAAATTCCTATATCACATAATGGCATGATTGGTGGGACCCAATGCATCCCACATACCAAGAAGATCAATGTGTAGGTCTTAAACTAAGATTTTGAGGCTTGAAATGTTTTTGAATTGATTTTCTAACTTTACTTAGCTGTATTTCATCTTCACAGGTTTACACAGGGATCATTGATAGTCAGGTATAACCACTAACAGTTAGGTATAACCACTGATGGTTATGTCCAATTATCGATGATTGGGTTATAAAAAAAATTCATTTTGAGCATTTATTCAACTTATTTCTAACAAACTAAATCTTTAAGTCTCTGAACTAGTTATATTTTGTGATATAAAAGCTTTCTTTTTAGAATTTTTTATTCTAATAAGTTAACAAGTTTACTTTTTGTCCAAGAATGTTGATGCCTTCAAGTCAATAGGTAACCACTGGTAGTTTGGTTTTAACCACTGATAGTTGGTGAAGTATCAACTATCAATGGTCAGGCAAGAATCATCAATAGTCAAACAGTGATTATCGACAGTCATTATGTTTTTCAAAAAACACAAACCCAAGATATTATTTTTCATGTTTGCTTGTCTCATTCACAAAAGAGCTTCTAAGCTAAACAACATTCTAAATTTTTTATTGTAGGACCTACTTGAAAAGTGCCAAATCATGCTTAATTAAGTCTTTTTAAACCTCTTTTGAATGCTTAAACAGAATTAGAAATTTCCATTTGGTGTTTAAAGGAAAATTTAGGGTGTTTTTTAAATGTTTTGTAGTTTTTCTTTACAATTTTTTATAACTAAAGGCCAAGGGGCCAAATAACATGACCAAATATTTCAATTTAGTACTTTAAAATTAGACTCACTTCAAAAGTTTTTGATTTATACAAGTCATTGCTTGTTTGATTAGTTAGAATTTTTTGTGAAAAAAGGAAGTTGTGCATGTATGCTCTCCCTCCATCCCCTATAAGGAACTTATGGGATCAAAAGCACCATCTTCATTGATAATTTGTGCCTTATTTCAAAGGCATAAAAAAGATGTTGTGAAGGCTCTCCCCAAGACCCATATGGCTTGGTGATCTAGAAATAACCATAAAGATATTTTACTTAGTTTTTATTTTACACATTTTAGGTGGTGAGGGAGAATTCATTACCTCCTATAAGTTTTATAGGGAAGCTTTGACCTAGTGCTTCATTTGTTGGCATCATCTTAAACCCCTATTTATAGGGGGTATATAATTTGGGAACCCCTCTCTAGGATGATGGTTTGAGCAGTTAAACCATCTCTATTAGTAGAGGCTAACCCTAAGAAATTTGAGAATGTTGGACATCATACTAAACTGAGTGAGAAATAGATATAGTGGTTGTCAAAAAGACAAGACCTTTTTATAAAAAAATATAGGACATGGACCCAAATGATGGGCTAATTCTCTTATTTGTTAATGTGAAATTCAGTAGACATGAGATCCATATAGATGATTAAAAAAATTAGTTTTAGTCAACCCCACTTTTTCATACCTTGATAGGATCTAGGACATTATGCTTAGTTACATTTGGTCACTTATCTTTTTCATGCTTGGTGTTTTGAGACTAAAACTTATGTGTTTGTTTATAAACATGGCAAAAACAAGTTTGTTTATATGCCACTCCCTTATCAAGAAGGTATTATGCTAGTCATTGTACACCACACTTTTATCTTGCAAAATTTTACTAAACATGTTTGTGTGTGTGTCACTTGATTGCAATGGGTACTGTTATGGTTCCCAAATCATTTATCAAGTTTTTACCCTTGAGTTTTTGAAAAAAAACATCTATCATGTCATTATATCATGCTAACACCATTATGCTAATCAAATTATTTCAAGATTTGTCATTCTTGTCCAAGTACCATTATTTCAAACCATGTCATGTATGCCATTGGGATATTTATTTTATGTCAGTATGCCATCCAATTTTGTCTAGCTTGTTTGGTCATCAAAATCCTAGTTTTAAACATTGAGTTTTCAATAAATCTTATCAAGTTTGAATTCAAACATTGATTTATTTTTGTTTAGGCCTCTCTTTAGGTTGATACACATATCTTTCTCTTTTAAGTTTCATAACTTTGGTTATTTAATTAAAAAAATTGAAAATTATTATTTATTTGTTCTTAGAGCCTATCATCAACATTATTTATGCCTTTATTTGGGAAAACGTAGTCTTTTCTTTAGGTGCCTTTTATCTTGTGGCCTATACCAAATGATCATGCTTATGTTTTTTTTGTGTGCTGGGTCTATGTCAAAGTTGTTACAAACTTGTTAGATTAAATCAAATCATCATAATCCTTGTTTCAAGCCTATATTTTGATGCCATTTGGCTAAAAGTCCTAGCACATCTTGTTTGATCCTAGTTTTGACTCTACATTTAGACAAAATACCTAGTGACTCTTTTCCCTTTCCTAGTTAGACCTTGTTTGGAACACTTTGGCCTAGACCTTTGACATGCCATTTTTTCTTCACAAACTTGACCTTTTGTGCATATGAAATTTAACATTATACATTTGATGTTAGACTATTTTATGTCAAGTTCTAGCACAAACCATTATGGAGATATAACTCTACCTCTTTTTGACCAAGTTAGACCAAGTTTTAACCATTTGTACTTTAGACAAAATTTTTCAAAGTTTGCATAACTCTAAGCCTTTTTGTCTCTAGAGATTTCATCATTTATGTGGATATCTCTAGATACACTTATGGTACATCCACTCACAATCCAAGTTATGATTTAATGGATGCACAATATCTGACTAGAGACCCTTACGGGGATAAATTTTGTAAAGAGTTTTATTCTTTTCCCTATAATACTCCATATGGGGAACATAGTCAAGATACACAAAATCCAAAATCAAGTCACCAACTAGGATGATATGATTGGTGAGGAGGAATCGGTTACATAACTCTATAATGATAATGTTTTTTGGGAGATGGATCCATACCCTCCTTATAATAATCAATATAAGGAATAAAGGCAAGGACCAACTTATAATCCAACTCAAGACCCTAACTAGGATGATATGCTTTATGAATAATAACTATATTCTTTGGCTTGGGTGGTCAATCACTCTCCACAATGCCTTAGCCTTATCCTTCTAAGACCTCATCCTTTGGCTTGTGTGAACAACCAAGCTCAACAATACCATACCATTTCTATACCAGGGCCTCATCCTTTAGCTTGTGTGAGTAATCAAGCTCCACAATACCCCTTTGTCATTATAAAACCTAGTCCTTTAGCTTATGAGAGAAATAAACCTCCATACTACCTTGTTACCATTTCAATAATTTATCCTGTGGCCTGTGCGAATAATTGAGCTCCACAATGCCCTACCACTATCCAACCATTGGTCATTATTTAACCTTTTCCATCTATTCCCCACTTTATAAAACCATGACCAATCTAGTCAAAACCCTAACCAATCCAATCTAAACCTCATCTAATCCAATCAATACCTCAACCAGGCCAATCATTCAAGGACCAAGTTATGTTCAAAATCTATGTTTCATAACTTATTATAAACCAATACCAAGAAAACTAGCCAATATAAGATTTTTTTGAACCAAATATTTGTGATAAGTCAACTTGTGATGAGTCACCTTCTAATCATATGCCTATTTTTCAAGACTCTCCACTTGATGAGCCAATCACTAAGGAGTTGTATCTTAAACATTGTCCCATTATTGAGGAGTCCCACTCTGATGAACTAGTTTTTGTGGAGCCCATCATGCCATCATAGGCCACTACTTGTCAACTACCAAATGTTCTACAAGACATAATTATAACAAAATACCCATTAGATGAAGAATAAAAGCTAGAGTCAGGTTTTATTCTTGGACTGAGATTAGATTTAGCATCAGAAGTAAAAGCAACATCAGTCTTGACATCAGATTTAGAGTCTATTGAGTTAGAATCAAAATATGTTCATGATTATTACAAAATTGGTTATACATGCCTCACAAATCAATTTGAATACATTTGTGATCTTTATATTATTTTTAGGTTTATTACTTTAGTTTTGACATAAGTTCTCCTAGTATCTTTTATGAGGATTGTGTTTCCTTACCCCATTCCATTACCATTCAACATGCCATTAGCATCAACCAACATAGCCATTACATGGATATTAAGCCTCCCACAAATGTTGTTTGGTACTGACAAAATCAAACCTTGTTAAACTGCATCCATGATGATACATTAGTTGAAGAATAACAAGGAGGCCAAGACAAAATTCATGCAAAAGAACAATCTCCTCATGAAACCTTTTTGAAGGTGATAGGGGATAATCAAAGCTCAAAATCAACATGTGTTAGTGAAACCTTTTCAAATATGCTAGAATTTAATCAAATTCAAAATTTAACATTCCTTATTGAAACCTTCTCGAAGGTGCTATGAGATAATAAAGACAAATTCATTGGTATAAACCTCATCGAGGTACCAATATTTGAGCACAAAATTTCTTCACTATTTGATGAAGACATTATCAAAAATCAAATCAAAATAGCTTCCAATCTATAGCCTAATTAGATGGTAGCTAATCTTAGGCCCAAATAATAGAAGAATCTAGTGGTCCTATCAAGAGAATATTAAAAAGTCTTAGGCCTTACCACATACAAAAATTTGTCAAATCTAGAATCATCAACATTATGTGTGCTTGAAAATCCCAATCTTTAATTATTTTCCAACCATTCCACATTCCATTATCCTCCACCATTCCATTTCCCAATCAAACCTATCATCTAATATTTATCAACATTTACTATCCATAGCCACACTTTCCTTTGTAGAGGCTACACAGATACCTTATCTTGATGTTTGAAGGAAATAAAATGAATGACCAACAAAGATCACAACAACATCATTGGCATCCAAATCTATAATAAGTTCTTGATAGAATAACTATTCAGATGAGGTGTGGGCTAGTAATTGACATGATTAATTATTCTATTTGTATCATTTACTAATTAGGATGTGAATCTCCACTTTAGTAGGAACAATAAAATCATGTCTATAGACACTCAAAAACATCCCCTTGACCAATTTCTGA
Organism: Torreya grandis; assembly: GCA_037957365.1. Taxonomy (NCBI): domain Eukaryota; kingdom Viridiplantae; phylum Streptophyta; class Pinopsida; order Cupressales; family Taxaceae; genus Torreya; species Torreya grandis. The sequence goes on from JARHVA010001626.1 coordinate 2,308,708, forward strand.
TTTCAAACTACCTTTGACCTATTCTTGACCTTTAGTTAGTTATTCACCTAGTTAACTCACCCTTAAAATACCTTTTCTATACTTTAACACTTGTTGATGCACCTAGGACACCCTTTTATAAATTTTTTAGAACATCAAATTAGAACCCATTTTCACCCTTTTGTTGTTTGGCGTATGACCATCGATGGCCAGCTTAACCATTGATAGTTAGCTAGATCATCGATGGTTAGGTATCTGAGCTTACAAAATAAGAACTTCTAGTTGTAGGAAAGACATGCATGGGAAAAATGGAAAATTTCTTATACACACCTTATAGCTTACCATGTATTCAAATTAACATATCTATCCTAGACCAACTTAACAACTTCCTTCCTCCTCACTTAGCGAATTTGGGCTATAAATTGAGGGCTCCTATAAGAGATGTGGATATAGAAATTACATTCTAGCTCTCTTGTTTTCTTTGTGTAGGCATCTAAGATCCCAAAAATATATCCATGTGAACTTTGAAGGATAGAGTATTATTATGCTATCCAATTTCATTCAAATTGTCATTGGCTTCCAATTTGCTTCATATAGGTATTTTTATCTTATTTTTAGCATTTCCTTTCTCCACTAAATCTTTCTATCTTGATTAGATCACCTATACATTATCCTTCACCTTCAAAACCCATATTTAACCTTTTCCCCACTTTATATTCTACCCCCAACTCCATTTAAATACCCTAAAAAATTCCATAGTCAACCATCACTAGTTGTTGCAACCGTCATCGGTTATTACAACCATCACTGATTACCTAACCATCTCTGGTCAAGAAAATCATCATTGGTTAGCCTGATCACCAATGGTCACCTATCAAAGAAAATAATAGAATGTTATTTCTTCCTATTTCAAACCTTGTCATACCCTATCTCTATTTTTGGCCTCTCTATAGATCCTACTTAGATCCTCTAGACCTGACATTAATCCACTTGTGTATGGTAGGACCTATCGTGCTATGTTTTTACTGAACAAGTATGTTATTTATTTATTGTATAAGCATTTATGTTCTTACCAATTTATCACCTTTCATTTATATTATCAAAACATTTTTATCATTAGGGGAGTGGATTGATAGCCATGCAAGGGAGATTTCACTTATTGGATCTAGCACACTACTAGGCAGTCCACCACTCATACTCATCTAACAAACACGTTGGTTTAGTGTGGTCTTATTGTAGGTAGTCCTTCCTCACCAAAAAGGAGATCCCACTTTATTTGGTCATCAATGAGTGCAAGATTTAACCAAGTACACACCTCTCATTTATTATTTCTCTCCTTTTTATTAAAAGTTAGAAATAGAGTAAGAAATAGTAAGAAATATTTTGGCATGCCTGATGGGACCCCTTCTGGGTTTGTAGTTATTTTTAGTCATATATTTGCATTAGTGAAAATCCATGTTCTAGCATTTCTATTATTTCTAAATCATATAAGATAAAAATTTCTTTTCTTATCTTCTCTAAAAATAAAAAATAAAAAAAAAGTTTCCATCTTAGGGATAGGTTGCATTTCCATCCTACATTAAGTGCATTATAGTTGTTCCTTGTTTGCATGCAAAGACATCAAAAATTTATTTTAGTTAAAATTGAGTACATTAATTATCTTTCTTACTTAATACTTAGCTCACCTAGATTAATTAAATGCATTATGAATTAATCATCGCACACATATGTTACACTAACAAACCACTCACACAAAATTAAACATCAAAATTTACTTGAGATAAAGCCCATTGGGATTTCATCACCCTTTGGATCACCTTACCCCACCTGAAGATATCACTTAGATTTCATCACCAAGGGGAACACCCACTCCATTCTCTAGTAGAGTATAAAATCTAGACAAATGGTATCCATTGGCTAAATGGCCTAGATTAGCTTCATGTTCATGAAGTGCAGGGAACAAGCCCCTAGTACTAGGCCATGTACCCAGTCTAGTGCATATTCTTTGAGCACCAAAATTTAACCTGAAACCATCCTTAGATGACTCTTCTAGTACCTGACTTGCAAGCCAATTTTCCATTTCACATTCTTTAAGGCATAATCTAAAAGTGATTTAAAATGAATCCTAAGATTAATTATGCTTTTAATTTGTGCCTTGCTTGCTTTGAGATTTTATTTGTTTGGTCATTGTTTGAGGTGAGAGGTTCATTATCCATTTTTTATTTCTCACATGACCTTTACCAAGTAATTGCTAATAAATCTAAAAAAACAACTACCATCTTCCTCTTCATACTCATACATGGATTACACCTCAGATGTTGATAGATCCCCCCATGCTTTACCCCACCATTCTCCTTCACCTACTTGACCTCCAATAGTTTCTGAAGGTGATGCTGATTTTCCTACCTTTATGGAAAACAACTAGGTAGATCTTAAACACTATCTTAATACCTTGTCCTACCATACTTAAACTACTTCAATTCCTTTCATGGATCCACCTTATGGTATGCCACACCACAACATGGTGGGTGTTACATTGACCCAACCTTTGGTTAGCCAAGACTCATCTTCTACCATTGGCCCATCTACTACCACCACCCATATACCCATTACCCCAACCAATGCTTCTAATGTTGGTTTAACTTTACCCCTTGTCATTTATACCTCTTCTATTAGTGCAGCGTCTTCCACACCCATTTTTACCATTCCCTCTAGTTCAATTAATATACCAACTTATACCCCCTTCAGAACTTCATACTATCCATACCACAAACCCTCCTCCCCATTAGCACTAAGGTGACTACCTATCAAAAATTCACAGGCACTTTAGCATTACCAACCCAAACTTTACCCCCATCAACCAACCCAAATTTACCCCTTAATGAACCTTAATTAGTTCCTCAATAATTCCCCATAACACCATATCAATATATTCCCAATCCATAGGGATATATTTCACCTTACACCCAACACTTAATGACTATCAATCTTATCGAGGCACCATCCTAGCCTCAAATTACCACATCCTAATATGTTGCCACTTCTATACCTCCTACCACATATAAATTCATAGTTAAAACCCAAACATAATAGAACTTACCACCAAATTACACATCTACCCAACCCCAACCTGATGGCCCACCTCAAGTCATCTATCTCTAGGTCCCATAACCTTTTATCCTATGATTAAATTTGTAATGAACCTATCAACCCATCTATTCTAATTCATGCTTATCATCCTCAATGAGAACTCCCAAAATTATCTACTTTTTATGGTAAGGAGGATCTACGATAACATTTGAGGGAATTTGACCATTCGTGTTACTTGATCACTTATGTTGATGCTCTCCTCCTCTAAACCTTCCCTATGTCTTTATCAAGACTAGTCTTAGATTGGTATAGTTCTCTTCTTATGCACTCTATATTTTCATTCTCCTAACTCACCCAAATCTTCTTAGAGCATTTTTCAGTGAACATATCTAAGAAGGTCTCCATATTTGACCTTTATTCTATCAGGTAGTTTTATGATGATTTAAACATTGAATTCATCACAAGATGGTGAGGTCTCATTGAAAAAATATCCTTTTCACTACCCAAAGTAGATCTTATCGATATTTTCTCTAGGGGACACATAAAACACATTGCTCTTGTGATCTAGGAATTTGACTTAAGAGAGAGTGGTTAGTATCATGTTAGTTCCAAAATGAAAAAAAAAATAAACACACTAACTAGCATAACATCTCTAGCCTTAGACACTAGGGAGAGATTAGTTAACAAACATGAATAAAACACATAACTAAAATACAAAATGAACCCTCTTTTACCTTCCTTGGATGCTCCAAAATTCTTGTTGTAGTGGCTTGCTCGGCTTGTGCTCATGAAGTCTTTGGCAATGGAAGCTTGGATACCTCCATCTCTCTTTGGCACCTTGTGGCTTTGGCTTGGCTTGGATTAGAATAAATTTGGCATGGTAAAACTAATTTTAATGTTTTCTAGAAGATATTTTTTCATTATAACTTTACACCAAAATAGCTTAGAAATGATGTTCATGGCCTCTCTCTATTATAGATTTTTGAAAATGTCTAGAATCAACTTGAACCATCCATCTTGATATTGAGAGGTGTGGTTAAGGATTAATTCAATTTTTTGAATTAATTTTATAATTATCCTCATCATGAAATTATAATAAGGGGAAATTAAGAGTCTTGGAGGGTATCATGGAAGGCATTGATGAGGCATAGAGGGCATGAATCTTGATATTTATGGTATTTATGGCCTAGGGATGTATTCCCAAGAAATGAGGTCACCTACTGATGTAGATATTCAATATACATTTCCAAAAATAAGTATTCAACAATATTCCATGGATTTCTTGATTAGGCCTTGATTTGGATTAATTATCTCTTAAGCACGTTTAAGCACTTTATGCACAAATTACTCAAATTGATTAGAATGTCTTCTTATTGGTCAAATATTTAACTGGATTAGAGTTGGAAGGTAATGTCAAATGAATTGGAACCATATTCCCATTTATAATGTTACCAAAAAAAATAACAAATGCACGTGTCTTGTGTAGAATATTTGATAGGAAAGAGCAATCCATAGCACCTAGGTGCAAAATTGGCATTTTGACTTAGAATGATCTAATCAAAGTTAGTTGGCCCATAAATTACATTGTCCTATTTATTAATACCATAGATAAAATTGGCACTTGAATATGTCATTTTCACATCATTTAGTGCTTTTTAGTGTTTTTAGGCCAAATTGTGTGTTTTGGGTGGAAATTGGCCAAAACCCTGATTGGAGGTTATCGGTGGCTAGATTTAGGTGTCTACAATTTGCTCCTATTTGGGAAGGCATTGAAATCTATAAGGATAGTAACATATTCTCAAATAATGAAAAGGTCTTGTATGCCTACAAATGTAATGATGATAAAATAACTATATGATGTCCCCTTGAGGGAACGGTTAGCATAAGAAGGTTGACAAATGGTCCCTCAAAAATAAAGAAGAAAAATGAGGGGACCAAAGAAAGAAAAGATGATGGGGTGAAAACACAATGATACTTAAAAATTAGTCAAAATAATTGAGAATGCAAGTGGGATAGTGCATAATGATTTTCCTAAAGGTGGCTATAAACATTATACCCTGATAGTGGCAACATGGTATGATAACATAATGATTTGCCCAAAGGTGGTTATAATCATTAAGAAGATGGAGCTACTCTAGTTAGGATATAAAAACAAGATAATAACATGCCCCTATATAGGTATAAAAACACAAGTGGTGATAACACAATGATTTGCCCAAAGGCAGTTATAATCATTGAGAAATGCAGGTGAGATGGTGTGCAATGATTTACCCATAGGCAATTATAATCATTAGACCCCGATTATGGAAAACATCATAAACTTGGCCAAGGATGATGATAAATTAATATAGAGGGTAATGATTAATTATAATAACCTACTAGTAGGGAGATGCTCATTTGAACTAATAAAGGTTAAAATTCTTTTATGGTTAATTACTGTGTGTGGGATATGATTGGGAATGAATTAGGATGCCAATGCTAAAGAGATGTCACCATTACTGAATAGATTTATTGAAGCTGAGGTTTGTTATATCACATGTCAATAAAAATCATGAGGACTTGGCCAAAATATGCATGAAGACTGACTCCCATAATCCAATACTCAATAGAAAACAATGCACCAATGATAGAAACCATGATGACAATGTAAACATATGAATATGGATAAATTCAAGGATAAGTGTGGGCAAGGAATCACCCAATGAACACACATAAATTGAATAAAGGTAATAGTGATAAAAATAAACAAACATACACACAAACAAAATAAATAAGTAGAAACAAACAAACAATGCAATAAAAACCATACAAACATTGCCCATAGAAAATAGGCAACAACTAAACAAACAAATAAAATGGGGGAATAGAAGAAAAGGAAGGGGGTGGTTGAGCTATCTCTATATGCACTAGGCAAGTGGATGCTACCTACATAGTTTCATGGATGTAATATCCAATAAAAAATTCAAGCCAAATGTAGTTCTCCTAGGGAATGGAAAGAATGTGATAAATGATGAAAAAAATAGAATGGATGTGAGAGAAGAAGAGGAATGGTCTTGAAAAATGGCAAGTGCATGAGAGAAAAAATCCAAAAAGGATGGGGAAAATAAATGATAAGTTATTTTACTATAACTTAATAAGGGTTCCCAAAATCCTTAAGGCAAAGAAGTGGTCAATGTTTTTATTCTTTTCTAACAATTTTTCAAATGTTTTTGGAATTGTTTTGAAATGTCTCAACTCAATCGAGAATGATGAGACACTAAATGGTTCAAGCTCATAAAATGGTGATAGAATTTAAACTAAGGTTGCTCATAAAATGGAAATAACATGGCTTAGGTTGCTCATAAAATAGTTAGAGTGTGGCTTAGGTTGCTCACAAAATCATGAGAGCATGGCTTAGGTTACTTGCAAAATGGTGAGAGCATGGCTCAGGTTACTCATAAAACAATGAGGGCATGGATTAGGTTGCTCATAAAATAGTGAGAGCGTGGCTTAGGTTACTCATAAAATTGTGAGAGTATGGTCTAGGTTGACTAACATAACCTCAATAAGTATCAAGCATTACCTACATAGTCCCAAAGTAGGACCTCAATTCACTGTAATTCTACCCTTACAATAGAGGGATTCGACTAGTGTAGTAGTCAATTCAAAAAAAATAGGCATAGTTTGTAAAAAAGAAAAGTATGTCATAGGAAGTGATAAGCTGGTACATCAAGGCTTAATTATTGCCCCTAGTTTTCCCATAGGTAGTTATAACCAAGACACAATGGCATAAATCAATGATACTAATTTTCTCAAAGGTGGTTATAATTAGTAGCAAGACTGGTGTTAAGAAAGGAATAAAAAATGAATGATGAAACTACTAAAACTTTTGTCACACTATTTCAAAATATGATCTTTATTTGAAATACTTAAACCAATGGATGGAACTAATCAGATACCTCGATGCTAAAAAATGCATAATGAATGGAAAAAAACCAAGATCAAATGGGCTAGTCTTTATTACACACTGGGTTGATAGGTTGAGAGTGAATAGTGGATACAACTAAGAGGATGGATAAGGATGATATTTATACAAAGAATAATAGTGATAAAATGACATAACTAAAATAGTCCTTAAAGATAATACACTTTAGCACTCAAGCATAGTACCACTTGAGATGAATAATATTCATCAACTCAAGAAGTTCATCTCCATCTAGTGTGGCAAGCCTATATGCTCCTAATCCATAATCTGTAGTAATGATGAAAGGCCCTATCTAGTTTGGTTTGAAGTTTCCTTTATGCTTCCTCTTAGCCATGGTATTCTTTTGGTTTTATTTAAGAACAAGATCACCAATTTCAAATTTTTTATACTTAAAACATCGATTATAGTGGCCTTTGTGTTGGTTTTGATATGCTTAAATATTGTTGAGCGTGGTTGTACATCTTTCATCAAGGAGGTCTAGCTCTTGCAGGTGAGCTACTCGATAGTCATGATCATCCAAGACATGCTTGAAAGAGATTCACAATGAAGGAAATTAAATATCAATGGAAGGATGGATTCAATACCATCAACAAGTGAGTATGGAGTGGCTCTTATGGGGGTATGAGATTGGTACGGTATGCCCAAAGGGTAAGGAATATCTGCAAGTGCCAATCATGACCAACATCATTGTCAATCTTTTTGAGAATATTGAAAATGGTTTTATTGGATACCTCAGCTTGGATATTACCTTGAGGGTAATATGCTATAGAAAAATGTTGTGTGATGTTATATTTAGTACATAGATGGTCTACATTCTTGTTCTTTAATGATCTTCCATTATCAGATATAATGTTAGAGGGGATGCCATAGAGGCAAATGAGATGGTTGAAGATGAATTTGGAATTTTTTTTCTAGTCATGTGAGGGGTATAGATTCAACCCACTTAGTGAAATATTTAGTGGTGGTAAGGATATGTTTATGGCCATCAGATGAAGTGGAGTTGATCTTCCCAATGAGGTTAAGTACCGATGTAGAAAATGGCCATGGTGTCAACATCAATTTTAGAATTTTTATTGGGGCATGAATTAGATTAGCATGCCATCGGCATTTGTCACAATTTTTTACATATGTAGTGGCATATGCATCCATTCTGGGCCAATAATAACCAATATGCAAGAGATTTTTGGATAGGACTTCCCTGCTAGAATGAGCTCTACATACTCCATTAACTTCTCTTAACGCTAGTGTAGACTCTACCAAAGTTAAACAATGAAGTAGAATTACATCAAAACTATGATTGTAAAGGGTGGATTTGAGTAGAGTATAATGAGTGGAATGATGAATGAGGCTTTGGTTTGTTTTTGAAATAGGTTAGGTGGTAGAACTTGGTTATGAAGGTAGTTGTAGATGTCTGAGTACCAGATAGAATTAGAACTAATAATATCACAAATCATTACAATACTTGAACATTCATGAGCTGGTGCTGACAAATGCTCAATGAGGAAATGATACTCTCTAGATTTATCTATTTATCAAATAAAAGAGATAATAGTAGCCATGACATCTATAGTTCTATTACTAGCCCTTGGTATGTGCTCAAACTCAATATTGGTAATTTGTTGCATAAGATTATCAACCATGGGTTTATATGGAACCAACTTGTCATCTTTCATCTAAAAATGATATGTGACCTGATTTATGATTGACTAATAATCACCATAAACTTGGAGATGAGATATTCTAATGCACTACTTTTCGAAGCCCTACAACAAGTGTTTCATACTTGGCCATGTTGCTTATACAAGGAAAGTTGATTTTTAATGATTTAGGGATTAGATCCCCCTATGGTGTAATAAATAATAGGCCTACCCTTGATCCATGTGTAGTAAATGAACCATTAAAATATAGCTTCTAGGGCTGCTCTTCAAGGGGTGTGTCAATGATGGTCATGATGGATTCATTAGAAAATTGAAATGTGAGTGGTTGTGTGTCTATGAGAGGTGCTTCAACAAGTTGATTTATAAGAAATTGTCCCTTGATTGCCTTTTTATTGGTATACTCTATGTAAAACTCATTGAGAAGCATGATCCATTTATCCATACTAACTTACAGATTTGTTTTAGATAGTAGATACTTTGGCAGATCTATTTTTGAAATGACCATGGTCTTATTATTCAACATGTAATGGCATAGTTTCTAAGCTATAAAGACCATGGCCAGACAAGCTTTTTCAATAGGTGCATAGTTGTATTCATATGTAACAAAGGTATGGGTTAGGTAGTATATGGCATGCTCTTTTCCATTGTCATCATGTTGAGCCAAGAGTGCCCCCAGAGCATGGTCGGTAGCTGATAGGTATAAAAAGAATGGCTTTCTTGGCATAAGAGGTAATAAAATAGGAGAATTAACAAGATAGTCTTTGAGTTGTTGAAGAGATAATTGGTAGTGATCATCCTAGTGACATACAACTCCCTTCTTCAAAAGATGTGTAAATGGATGGAACTTGTCTACTAACTAAGAGATGAAGTATCAAATTGACTAGATCTTACCCTACAAACTATGGAGTTGCATTAAATTGGTTGGTGATAGCATCTCGATTATAGCATGGACTTTAGCTAGATTGACTTCAATACCTCTATGAGACATGATGAAGCCAAGTAATTTGCCTAAATTTACATCAAACACACACTTCTTTGGATTGATTTTGACTTTGTACTCCCATAATCTTTCAAATATCTTATGCAACACTATTAGATAATCGACCCTAGTTTTGAATTTTCCTAATATGTCATCGACATAGTATTTAATAATAGCATGCATCATATCATGGAAAATGATAGTCATGGCCCTTTGATATGTATATCTAATATTATTAAGTCCAAATGGAATTACCTGATAACCAAATGTTCCCCATGGAGTGGTGAACACTATTTTATGTTGGTATTTTGGTACTATTCTGATATGGTTGTATCTTGAAAATCCATACATGAGTGAAAGCATTTAATAACCTATCTTGGAGTCAATGACCATGTTGATATGAGGTAATGGAAAATAATCTTTAGAACAAGATTTATTGATGTCTCAAAAATTAGTATAAAATCTAATCCCTTCAAGCTTTTTACTAATAGCTACCACATTAGAAATCCATTCTAAGTAATCAATGTATCATATACATCTTGCTTCCAAGATTTTTTCCAACTCTTTCTTTACCAATACAAAAATACAAGGAAGTATCTTACATAGTTTTTATTTTACCAATTTGGCATCAGGATTAACCACAAGATGGTGTATAACTAAGGTGGGGTTTAAACTTGGAATGTTAAAATAATCCCTTGCAAAGATATCTACAAATTCTCTCAACATAGTTGTAAAGACATCATGTTCCTCCTCAGTGAGGGATGCACCTAATTTTATCCATTTTAGGTCTGATACAGTCTCAATATTTACCTCTATTGTATCTTTGACTAGAAGGGTCAAACCATCTTCTAAGATAGTAGGCAATGACTTTAAATTTTGGATTATGTTAGGGTATTCTATTAGGACTTGATCTTTAACTTCTCCTAGGCATGATGAATCTGAGTTCCTTAATGGGAGATCTAGCCATGTGACAAAAATAGTCAAATTTTTTTCAAGAATTTGATCAAATACTTCTTGTTTCTCAAAGTTAAAATTGGATCCACAGTCAAGTTCATCATTGGTGGTCGCCTAGTCTAAATTAAAATAAAAATGAATACCTCCATCTAATGGCACCTAAAATAGGGTTTCACCACTAGATTGTCCTTTATATTTACTTTTTCCCTAGTTAGAAAGTGCCTTAAAGAGGTGTTCACTTTGGGACCTCAATTTTTTACTTATTTGTTTTTGGCTAAGGGTGTTCACTCACTCTCCAAAATAGGCTACATGATCCAATGTGATTGATAATCCTAATTCACAATCTCCCAATAGAACATTATCTCCAAGGCCTAAAAATTCATAGAATGCCTCATCATTCTAGAACTCATTAATTGGTAGACTAGATTCTTGTTGGTCCCAATTTATCAATTTGGGATAATATAATGGTAAAAGGTTGTGATGAATGGCTAGGATAAGGGTACAAATTGCATTATTATCAAATAGGTTGGTTTTAGCCAGGTCATCAAAGGTGAGGCTATGATCAGACTCTGTTTCATTGTTGGCATCATCATCACTAGTCATTTATGATGGAGTTTGAATAAGATATGTGGGGTCACCCCCAAGGGATTTAAATCCAACTCCATAAGGTCTTTCATACTTAGTCATAGAAATTATCTTGATGGTTCCTTGCTGATTCAGTGCAAGGCCTCTTACTTCATAATTGTGATGCTCCATAATCCTATTAGGAATAGGATACTTTGCATTTTTATAATAATTAGCTTAGTTGTCATTGTATAACCATGATTCATCCCCTTCAAGATGGTCAGGTTCTAGACTAGATGTTGGTACAAATGTGATAGGTTCCTTATCTTTATTATTTTATTGCCAATGCATATGTGGGGTGACTTTATCTTTCCCAAATGTTTTCATATTTTGAGGAAGATTAGAAATATGAAATTTATCATGGGTCACATACTCTCCCAATCCATTATCTAAAATGGTGAAATTATTAGAAGCTTCAGGAGGAGGCATGTGGGAAAGGGAATCCAAGGTATTAGGATCTATGTAATTATCTAGTGAAGGATCAATAAGTATAGCCTTTCCTTTATCCTACTTAAAACTTGGATTCATGTCATACTAATAATTATAGATTTGAAATTTGGCCTCAATATGATTTTAGGTTTCATATGGGTGTAAATCTCCTAGAATATTCACTTCCATCCCTGAGTGGGAAAACTTGATACATTGATGTAGCGTTGATGGGACTACCTGAATCTCATGTAACCAAGGCCTACTTAGAAGTATATTATATGATAACTCAAGATCAAGCACATGGAAAAGTGTATCATGGGTTAAAGGCCCAATGACAAATAGAAAAATAATGGTGCCTTATGATTCTATTTCCTAATTATCATAGACTTTGATAGTTATTGTTTTTGGCTAGAGATCTGCCATTGTGTAACCAAGAATATTGATGAGCTTTAGAGACACTATGTTGAGGCTAAATCCATTGTCTATAAGGACACATTTCACTTTATGTCATCTTATATAAACTTCTATGTATAACATATTATTATGAAGTGGTCTAAGGGAAGATAGATTGCTATGGTTAAATGTGACTTATTGGGTTGGATCTGGGTATCTAACCAAAGCTTGAAATTTATCAGGGGATATATCACTATCAATAGGTATTGGGTCAAAAACTCATTCAAAATGTTCTTGTGGATTATTGATGTTGCAACAAATCTAAAATAGAAATTTATGCTAGTGTCTTCTATAATTGTTTCATAATATCAAACTTCTTGTCTTAGTTAGTAGTGAATGGTTTATTTCAAGGCTAAATGGTTGGTTGGATGATAGACAAAGTGGTAGATGGTTGTGGGCTTGGGATAGTAATCTTCACCCTCCAAGTTGTGATTACACAATCAATATTAAATACTTAACCATTATTGCTAACAAAAGTTGGGAATGGTGTGTGACCAAATAAGACAAGTCTTAGTTACCAATGCACTCACATGTGGTCACATGTCAAGGATGATTTGTCGATATAAGGTCCAAAAGGGAAAGTCCTAGTTTACTAGTTTGCCTATATGCATTCGCAAGTCAAAGAATGATTATTCATGTAATTTGGATAAATATTATTATTTATCAATGGTCTAAGCTGATTAGTGCTTGGTTTAGGATTAATAGAGATGTTATTAACACTACCCATTACAATGTGACCTATAACCCTATTGCAGTCATGTGAAACTACATGGTATTTTTATTGGTTGTTATCATTTTGACCATGGTTTTGTCTATTATTCTATTATTATGGGTTTTATCACTAATTTTATTGATTCTATTGGTTTGGCCTTTGATTTTGATACTATTTATTTTTTTACTACACTGGCCATTATTGTTGTTATTGCTAATTATTTTTCTACTACTGATTATTATGTTGAGGAAAGGGGTTTTGATAAATCCCAAGATTTTTATTGGAAGTGAAAGCACCATTATCCAATGTTATCTCCCCATTCTCTAGTATATTCTCAATTAAATGCTTGATTTGGACACATCTTCATATATTATGCCCATTAACTTGATGATAGTCACAAAATTTGTTTTCATGGTACCAGTCAGGATAAGGAATGCCTTACAGATAATGCTTTGGTATAGGCCCACTAATTAGATTAAGAACAACAAGATTACAAAATATAGATTTAATAGGTTATCCTAGGTCACTAAAGACACGATGTGTAGGCATGGTTATCCTAGGAGGAGGGATTTGCAATGGTAAAGGTTGTATTTTTTGTATAGGTCTTGGTTGTTGTGCTTGTAGCATTAGTTAGAGAGGTTGATGGGTAAGACTAAGCTGAAAAAGTGGTGTAGATGATGTTTTCACCATTTGGACATGATATGATTTAGTTACTCCATTTCCTATAACTTTCCTATTATGATTGAATTGCTTTGGTCTTTCTTGATTAATAGCCTATACTGATTGTGATGCTTGCACTTGAATATAAGGTTGTCCATTTCCTTGATTAGTACTTTGATTTTGATTAGTTGAGTTAATCTTGATGAATCCTTTATTGATGAGTGCCCTTTTGATCAACAAACCTTTATCAATGATCTCTTTGAAAGTATGTGTGCATTATAGTTTGAGATGATAAGCTATCTCACTATGCAATTTTTTAGAAAAAATAGTGGCTAATTGTTTATCTGGTAAACTATGGGTGAAATGGCTTGCAAGGCTCTTCATCACTGTAAATATCTTGTAAAACTCTCACCATATTTTTTTCTTTACTTGTGTTAAGTCCACTAATTAAATCTCATGCTCAAGATTATAAGAAAAGTGCTGCATAAACTTATCAAAAAGATCATCAAAATCTATTACTAAATTTTTGGGAAACTTTAAAAACCACTCCAAAGTTTGTCTAGAAAACAATAATAAAAGGTATATGTCGCTATATGCCACTAGTTGATATGCAACAAAGAATTTTCTCAAATGAGCCTTAGGGTCACCTTTCCCTTTGTATTTATCAAATTTTGGGGGTTCATATCTTAGATGAAATGGTATCTACAAATAATCCATGTTGAATGGGTAGGAATATACATCATCGAATTTAAATTTTTTAATTTGTTTACCATCTTGAATGGTAGCAATTGCATCCTTCATCTATTGCAATTCTTGGGATAGGAAACTGGAAGGAACATTAGTTTGAGGGAGAATATTGGTTTGGGTAGATGGTTGGGAGGTCACAAGTGGGAAAATTTGTCCAGGGTATGATGGAGATACATGTTGGGGCACATTGGTTTGGTTAGGGAATATACCAAGAATACGCATACGTGGATTAAGATGTACTTGAAATTACACAATTGGTTGCATGATATTTTAGTTTGGGTTGGTGATAAAGGTTTGACTTGGAGGATTATGTGGTTTGGATAGAGGGATATAACTATAATATGCCTACTATGGTTGAAAAGGGACATGTTTATGACTAATCAAACCTTGTTGTTGAGTGGAAACTTGTGGTCTAAGACCCTGTCTCTAAATTTGTGGCACATTTTGAACCAACAGTTGTCTAGTAGGTACTTGAGAAACATGGGGATCTCCTTGTTGCATGAACACTTATAAGGAAGTGAAAATAGGTTTCATATTTGACATCTATCATTGATCAATATTTTCACATTGTTGACTAGTCATTACTTGGTTTTGAATTGGCATATTAGTCTGCAACTGAAGATGTATGTTTTTCATTACCTAGTAAGGTGGAAACTTTATTGCCCCTAATTAAGGTGGCAATGTATTTGTCCTCTATTGTGTTGATACACTAGATTGTGCTTTCTATTGTGGAATACTACTCATTACTTGTTGAGGAGGAGTAGGGTTCATCATATTCTATCATTGAGGCATGACATTAACCATTGTTTGATTACCTAATCTTATAGGTTGTACACTTGAGAAAGTAGCTAGTTGAGGTTGGGGTGTATAAAATATTATTCTTTGGTATGATGATCTACCTATGGGATTAACTATAGGCACATGTTATTGAATAGTTATTTATGCATTAGTACCACTTTGATCAGGATTGGACATTGTTTGCACATTATCCACTACATTTGGCTCATTATTCTATGTAGAGGCTGAAGATACTTCTTCAATAATGAGTATATGCATCAAGTTATCTATCAAAGAATTTTGTATGAATGGGTTAGAACTTGAATTCTCTTGTACAATTAACTCTATCAATACTCTTAGTGAAGGACTAGGTCAATAAGAGGCTTACTCACCATATTCATCTGCTTAAAATTACATGCTATATTTAAGTAGGTTTGATATGCTATATGCATTTGGTTAAAGTAATCTTCCATGATGTTTTTTCCTCTATTAGATATATTATGGTCATGATACATTATTTAGACTAGAGCCATATGATTACTAGAAGAAGCCTATTGATCATAAATGATATTGTGGGGCACTCTTACTAGACTTAGTAACTTTTCATGAGGAAAGTCTGCTAGAAAATTGGCCCCTACCTCTATGGCTGTAACTAAAATCTCATCTTTATTCTCTAAAAAATGTCACTCAAACAAAATTTTATCATACATGGAAGCTGTATTAGTAGAATATGACTGTTGAAGAACTATCTCATCCACTATGGGTTTTGTAACTAGGTATTATATGGTTTTTTCTTGGTCTTGTTCTGAATAAAGTGTTGTGTTAACTAGATAGTCAACCAATGGATCTTGGATTTATACCCATAATTGAGTGTTATAAGAGGGATAAGAATCCATATCATAAGCAATATTATCCAAATAGGGGTCTTGCACCATTTCTTCCTATGCAACTACATTATTAATCTTTGGATTGTACATGAGTCCACTACAAGTGTAGGAATACATGTTGGGATCCATAGTCAATGATTTATGATAAAAGGTTAAAGAGTTCTACAAACTCTTAAAAGGAAAAAATATAAAATAGATGATGTTCCATCTTGGTCTAGATTCGTCAAAAGGATCAAAAGGTTTATGTAAATATTTATGAGGAAACAAGCTAGCATGAAGTATCTAATGTTCCACTGTTCACACAAAGATAAGCAAGTAAATGGACCAAAAATGGAAATGTCAAAATCTAAGGTTAAAGTGTTTTAAATCATTCTAATATATAAATTTAAAATTTGCTAGGTCTTTTGGCCAAATGCGACATCAAAATCTAGGCTCAAATAAGGCATGCACTAGGACTCTTGGCCAAATGGTGTCAAAAGCTAGACTTTGAAATAGATGAAAATTTTAATCTAACAGATTTGAAACACTTCTAACAAATAATAGGCATTTAATTCTTGGATATGAACTTGATCAAATGGGTATACGGTATGAAACAAAAGGCACTTTTAGACATAGTTTATTTTCTCATAAATAATGGTATAAAACTTGATTCTTTTAACAAATAAGCTAGACAAAAGTGAATATTATAAATGTGCTTTAGATAAAGGATAAAAAAAGTACACTCAGATTGGTCTAAAAATTTAGGAACAAATTTGGAACTCGATGCAAGAGGTTCTGTGAAACAATATTTTAAATGTTTTGAGTAGCAAAACAATGCTACACTATGCAAAGGTGTGACAAAAAAGTTTGTTTCAAAAAATATCTAAGGCAAAGATAATTTCCCATAATTTTGACAACATAACACTACTTTTTTTGACTCAAAATGTTATGGTGCATAGACTCAAAGTGAAAGTGTTTAGCACAAAATGGCTTAAGTATATCAATTGATGACAATGATTATGAGTCTTAAATGACCTTCAACCCAAATTGGAAATTAAACCTAAGTTCCCTCAAGTTTAGTGCAAATGGTGAACCCACTTAAAAAATCAACCATATGAACTTATAAATGTGAAACTTTGAATTTAGATTATAAGTGAAGGACTTCAAAAAACTTTGGTAAAGGTTTAAACTCAATTAGGCAGCATAACTATGCCAAAGTGGATGATATGACTCCCAAGTTTTTGATGAACTTTGAATAAGGAAAATTGATGTTTTCACATGGGAAACATAACGCTTCTTTGTTCAAAGGAAAATTATAACTATGTGTGTGGTTTGAATTATCTGTTTACATCAAGTTTTGACTTCAAACAAGACTTTAATCTAGGACAAGACCAACTAATTAATCACTCTTAGATCCTAAATTGGCAAGGTTGCTTGGTATTACTAGAATCCATCAATATATGTCATTTGAAAGGATTTAAAGTGTTCATCCAAAAGTAAATGCACATTATATAGTAGCATTTTTACACCCCCCTTCTCTCAAATGATAGTACTATGACATAAACCTTGAGTTACACCTTGCACCAAAAATACTTCCATGGAAAGTGGGGATTTGTCTAAAATCTAACAAGTTTCTAAACATTCTAGGAGAATCAATTGGACAATGAATTTCATGTGAAATAATGCAAAAGAATAACATGATTTTTGGGTCTGTATCACTTGGCTTGTTAAAAAAAGGTCTAGTCCTTTTTGCAACCACTACATCTTGTTATTCACTCAGTGTAGTATGATGTCCAAAGTGATACTACATCCCATGTGCAACTCCAATCAGGAGCCAAATGAAGTCAATGCTGGGAGGTGAAACCCTAGGTCAAATCTTCCCTAAAGAACTCATGGGAGGTGATGAAGTCCCCCTCACAATCCAAGTTGCATAAAAATAAAGAAAGCATGAAAGTAGAAAGACTTTAGGGTCATTTTTAAGGTCACCCAAACTTTGAAACGTTTTTGGGGAGTGCTTTAGATGAATTTATTTCTAATATTTGGACTAGGATACTTGCAATAGGAATGGTGCTTTTGATTCCAAGGGTCCCCTAAAGGGGACAACTGGAAGATCATACACACAACATCCCTCTTTTTTCCAAACAAAAATTCAATGTAAACAACTAAGTAAAAACAAAAATCTTTGAAAAGGTGAGTTCATTTTTAAGCCCAAATGGAAAATGAGGTGGTGTTCATTTGACCCCTTGGTCTTAGTTACAAACTTTGAAAACATTCACCATAAACATCTATTTTTTTTGTTAAACACCAAAAAAAGGTTCCTAATTAATTTTTAAGCATGAAAAAGGTGATCTAAAACATGTTTTTAAGAAATGTCAAGCTTGGTCTTGAAATAAATTTTTTAGCATGTCCTTTATCCTTGAAAATATTTTAGGTTTGAAATAATAAACTTTAAAAAAAGAGCTCTCAGGTTTGTGTTTTAAGAAAAACACAATGACTGATGTTGGTTATATAATCAATGATGATTACATTTTCTAACTGATGACGTTTAGCTAACCAACATTAGTTATATCAATGTGACTATTGATAGCTATCCAATCAATGTTAGTTTTATTAATTGATGTCAGTTAAGCTATCCAACTGATGTCAGTTTTACTAGCTGATGTTGGTTACTATGTAAACCTATGGCAAACAAAAATGGAAAAATAAAGATAGAAAATCAATTTGAAAGAGTTTTAATAATCTAAATGAATATTTTTAAGTTGAAAAATGATCTTCTTCATGTATGAGATGCATCTGGTCTCACTGGGCATGCCATTATGTGATATAGGAATTTGACTCAAGAGAGGATGGTTAGTATTATGTTAGTTCCAAAATAAAAACAAAATAAAAGAAACACACTGACTAGCATAACATCTCTAGGCCTAGACACTAGGGAGAGATTAGTTAACAAACATAAATAAAACACATAACTAAAATGAAAAAGAAACCCTCTTTTACCTTCTTTGGATGCTTTAAAATGCTTGTTGTAGTGGCTTGCTCGGCTTGTCCTCATGAATTCCTTGGCAATGGAAGCTTGGCTACCTCCATCTCTCCTTGGCACCTTGTGGCTTTGGCTTGGCTTGGATTAGAATAAATTTGGCATGTTAACAATAATTGTAATGTCTTCTTGAATATATTTATGCATTATAACTTTTCACCAAAATTGCTTAGAAATGATGTTCATGGCCTCTCTATTTATAGATTTTTGAAAATGTTTAGAATCGACCTGAACCGTCCATCTTGAGATTGAGAGGTGTGGTTGAGGATTAATTCAATTTTTGGAATTAAGTTTATAATTATCCTCATCATGACATTAGAAGAAGGGGGAATTAAGATTCATGGAGGGCATCATGGAAGGCATTGATGAGGCATAGAGGGCATGGATCCTAATATTTGTGGCATTTATGGCCTAGGGATGTCTTCCCAAGAAATGAGGTCACCTACTGATGTAGATATTTAATATCCATTTCCAAAAATAAGTATTCAAAAATTTTCCATGGATTTCCTGATTAGGCCTTGATTTGGATTAATTAGCTCTTAAGCATGTTTAAGTACTTTATGCACAAATTACTCAAATTGATCAGAATGTCTTGTTATTGGTCCAAAATTTGATTGGATTAGAATTGGAAGGTTATTTAAAATGCATTGGAACCATATTCCCAATTAGGATGTTTCGAATGAAAAATAATAAAGGCGCATGTCTTGTGTAGAATATTTGATAGGAAAGAGCAATCCAGAGCACCTAGGTACAAAATTGGCATTTTGACTTAGAATAAGTTGATCAAAGCTAGCTAGCCCATAAATTACATTACCCCATTTAGTAATACCCTAGCCAAAATTGGCACTTGAATATGTCATTTTCACATCATTTAGTGTGTTTTATTGTTTTTAGGCCAAATTGTGCATTTTGGGTGGAGATTGGCCAAAAGCCTAATTGGAGGTTATCGATGGTTAGATTTATGTGTCTATAGCTCCCACCCTTTAGGTGCAAACATTTATAACCTTTGATGAAGCATTCATAATTGTGCACAAACTTGAAAACCATGCCATAGATAAGGGTAAATTGAAATTTTAAAATAAGAATTCTACTTTTAAACCCAATGACCCCTTTTCCACCAAAACATCAAACCCACCCAATACCAAAGCCAAAACATCCAAAAACGTGGTTGTCTTGAAAACCACTTCACTTTTGAATGTTAACCAATCATGTCAAACCTTTCCTTCTAACCCTTCTTACCCACTAAACTGAAATCAAAATTAGGTTCCCCTTAATCAATTTACACCTATAAGAGAGTCCTATGCCTTTGTATTGGACAAACTAATTAAGACTAACCTTATTCAACTTTCACCAATCAAGCCACCTCAACAATTTGAGATCTCTCACCCCATGCCTGGGTGGTACAATGAAAATGACCACTGTGTTCTCCATCAAGTCATTGGACATGACATAAATTGGTGTAACACTTTTAAAACCCTCATCCAAAACTTTATTGAAAATGGTGAATTGTCATTTGACAAGCCCAACACACCTCCTAATCATTCTCTTGATATATATTTTAAACCTTTTCTTAATCATACTCCATTGGCCCAACTCCATAACAATAACTCTAAACCATCATCATCCCATGATGCACACACAATCAACATCATCATAAATTAAACCATGGTGGATGAGCCCCACACTTATATCACTCCTTCACCAACCTCACCTATGGAAGAAACAAGTTCACTCTTATCCCTTTAGAGACCCAAATAGAAGAATCTATAGCCCTAGTCTCTTCACTTGATCAAACCATACCCATACCCACCTCTCCTTTCATGAAAGCAGCCATTGATTTTATTAGAGTTATTTCTAGAATCTGGATAATGCAAGTGTAATGGAGACGTGTTCACATGAGATGAAGCAAGTGCACACCACATAGATGCTAAAGCAATTTGAAAATAACACAAGAAGATAAATTGCACAAGACAAAATGGAAAAAACCAAAATCTAATTAACATGAGATGGCCAAAGTGAGGAATACATATAGGAGAGTACGTAACTCCTCTTCAAAAGGTGGACAAGGCACCCCAAGAATAGACTATAACTCCTCCATGAAAGGTGGTGACAAGGTGCTAAGAATAGAGAAATAACTCCCATCAAGGGAGTTACTTATGGCATTCTTATGATACCTATGACACATCTATGACACACACCTCCACATAAGCTAGCCTATCCCACAAATGTTGGAAAAATCCATGTAAGCACAAGAAATACAATTTCCTTAATTAAAAAATAGGGAAAAATAAAAACCTACACTAATACTCCCCATAAGCACAGCTTAGGTGGGCAGTGTGGAAATATAAAATGGGTCCTGGCAACTAGGCCTGATGAGGTACCCATGTACAAATTTAATCTCTCATAAGATAGAGAAAAGGAGAAAACCTGTAGGAGAAAAATTCCCCCCAAAAGAGAGACATAAAAGAAAGAAGAGGCTAGAAGGCCCCCTGAAGATGATGCTACTGCAAATGTAGACCGCACCCCAGGAAGAGCTCATAGATGAATGAACTTGCTCTCAGTGAAAGGTTTGGTGAAGATGTCTGCAACTTGCTCCAAAGACTAGAAAAATATCAAGTCAATGACCTGACTATGAATAAGCTCCCAAATGAAGTGCATGTGAATCTCTATGTGCCTGGTCTGCTGGTGTTGAACTAGATTCCTACAAATCTGAATGGTACTTTGGTTGTCACAATAAATGATGGTGGGCTACCTGATAGGAATGCCAAACTTAGAAAGAATCCCCTGAAGCCAAATAGCCTTAGTAGCTGCATTAACAACTCCCTTGTACTCTACCTCTATGGATGATATAGTAATAGCATTCTGCTTCTTGCTAGACCAACTGATAGGACCTAAACCTAGAGAGAAACTATAACTAGAAGTGGACTTACAAGTCTGTGAATCACCAACCTTGTTTGAATTTGTATATCCAACTAAGTCAACCTCTATGCCAAATTTATAATGAATCTCGTATCTATGTGAACCCTAAATGTAATGCAAGATCCTCTTAGCTACTTTCCAATGCAGCTCATGAGGTTCTTGCATGAATCTAGAGACAAGTCCCACTGTATATGATATGTCAGGCTTGGTGTGAGTCAAGTAGATGAGACTACCAACAAGTTGTTGATACTGAGTGACATCAACCAATGGTGAAGAATAATCAGCATCAAGCTTGACTCTTGATGGCTTGTAATTAGTCATGTGAAACTGAGCCAATAAGTCAAGATCATACTTAGGCTATGCAAGAGAAATCCCTAAATCTGACTATGAGATCTTGATGCCAAGGAAGTAGTGCAACAAACCCAAGTCTATCATGTCAAATCTATCCTAAAGAGATGCCTTCACCACTATAATAGTCGATGAAGAACTCTGGGTGATCAAAAGGTCATCAATATATAGAACCAAAATCAAGAGTGAATCATCCTGCCATAAGAAGTAGACATTAGGATCAGAATGGCATTTAGTGAAACTTGCTATGAGAAGGAAGGAATCCATCTTAGCATACCAAGCTCGAGGGGCCTATTTGAGGCCATAGATAGATTTCCTAAGTCTGCATACTAAGGAAGAATTAGAAACAAATCTTGGCAACTACTCCATGTAGATCTCCTCCTCTAGGTCTCTATGAAGAAAGGCACTCTTCACATCCATCTGGTGCACATCCCAACCATGTGTTGTGGTAATAAACAAGGTGAGTCAGATAGAAGTCATCTTTGCAATAGGTGTAAAGGTCTCTAAGTAGTCAATGCCTGCCACCTATGAGAAACCCTTAGTGACCAATCATGCCTTGTATTTATCAATTGACCCATCTACTATAAACTTGGTCTTATATATCCACCTACATTGAACCATCTTTCTTCCCTTAGGAAGTGAAGTCAAATCCCAAGTGTGATTTTTGATTAAGGAAAAATATTCTTCCTCCATAGCACTATCCCACTCAAGTACCCCCGATGCCTCTCAAAAAGTCTATGGATCTAAAACTGAAGCAAAGAAGGCATGTGGATCTCTCTGAAAATCCCTCCTAGTACATCTATCATGTATGAGATCTCTTGCCCAAGTGCCAACACTCTCAAGTGTCTGTTTGGCCTAAAGTGGCCTATAAGTGGGCAAGTCAGGTGTTAACTCCTCATCCTCTGACTGATTAGAGGTGGATGACCCTGCATCACTGTCCTCATTGTCTAAACTCAAAGAAGAAGAAGATGTCTCTAGCTCAAGAACCTACTATGGCTGATCTAAATCTAACGAGGTATCATCATGAAGAAGTAGATCTGATGAGGGAGAAGTGTCAAGTGTTGAGTCTCTAAGACTTTCATAAAAATGGACACTTCTCTCAATGAATAACTCATGAGTGATTGGATCTAGAAGGTGATATCCCTTAATACCATTCAAATATCCTACAAAGATGTAAGGCTTGGACTGAAATTCCATAACTTTGTGTTTCTTCTTCAGAATGTGGGCCATGGCTGGGGATCTAAAAAATCTAAGGTGCTCAACATCAGGTTTCCTTTTATGCCAAGCTTCAAAGGGTATTATCCCTCTCAAAGCTTTATGAGGAACCCTATTTTGAATGTAGCAAGCACAATTGATGGCTTCAACCCAGTATTATGGTGCTAAGGATTTGGAGTGAATCATACAGCTACCCATCTTTTTCAAGAACTTATTTTTGCATTCTACAACCCCATTCTATGAAGGACTATAAGTGACTATGTGCTACAAATCAATCCCCTCTATAGTGAAAAATTGCTCAAACTTGATGCTGACATACTCCCCTCCATTATCAGTTTAAAGAACCTTGATGGATTTCTCACTCTATTTCTGAACAAGAGCCTTGAAGTCTAGAAAATTCTCAAACACTTTAGACTTTTGTTTGAGAAAATATATCCAAATGTACCTAGAGAAATCATTAATGAAAGTGAGGATGTACTTGGTCCTTATGAAAGATGGTTTGGGAAAGGGTCCCGATACATCACTGTGGACTAACTCCAAAGGTTGTGAAGCCCTCCAAGCTTTGCCTTTGTCAAATTTTGCTTTGGGATGCTTCCCAAGTGAACACCCCTCACAAATTCCTTTTGAGAATTGGACACGAGGCAAGCAAATGACCATGTCATTTTTGCAAATTTGCTCAAGGTAGTGGTAGTTAAGGTGGCCAAACCACTCATTCCACAATTTTCTAACTCCATCTAAATGAGTCAGTAATGTTGTTGGAGAAGAATCTGATGCAAAATGTGAGAAGGTATATAACCTTGCTTGGTGATCTGGCCTACCCACTGCCATTGTAGTATCACTATGCAACTCCTTAATAGCCACTGAATCTGGTGAAAACTCAACTCTCATGCCTTGACCAATGTGAGTGATTTGGTACACTGATAGGAGATTGGTTGAAAGAGAAGGAACACTTAGAACATTATTGAATATTCCTCCTTCCATTTCAACTGACCCTCTCCCTATAATAGAAACTAATGTGTCATCACCCAAACTAATTGAAGTCATGCTACAAGGCTCTAAAGATGAAAACTCAACTAGTGAAGAGCCCATGTGGTGAGAAGCACCCGAATCAATGACCCATGATGATGTAGAAGCTAGTGTAGCTACAAGGGCCTTGCCTTTTCTTTCCCCTTACCCTTGCCTTTTGCCTTGGTAGAATATTGGGTAGATGAATTTTGCTTGATGGACTCAAGAACACCTATGTTGTTCTTCTCTAAAAGATGAGTTAGTGATCTATTTGTTTCTTCATGCATTTGTGTTCATCATGCCCTGTCGTTTTACAATATGCACACTTAACCTTCTCCTTCTTAGGTTTAGCATTGGAGGATGAAGACTCAGTGTTGTTTTTGGCAGGATTGGTGTTCTTTTTCTTCTTCACCTTTATTGAAGTCTTATCCTTACCATTTCTAGCTATCAAAGCTTGGGGTTGAGTAGACTTCATTGTGCCCATTTGAATTAGCTTATCTTGCTCCCTAGTCATGTTAGCAATGAATGAATCCAAGGAAGGCATTTTCCATGTAGTGCCAAGGGCACTTTTTGTGGCATGGAAAGTGGAGACAAAGACTGAATATCTTGGACCTAGCTTTGCGAGAATAGAAAGAATGAGTTAATCATCTTTCTTCTCTATCTCAAATTCTTTCAATTTCAATCTAAGGGCCTTAAAATTAGTGAAGAAGTCTTGTAGGGTGTCAAAGTTGCTAAGACTTAGACTTATGAGTTCATTTTTGAGCTCATGACCTCTCATCTCATAAAGCTTTCCAAATA
The DNA here is from genome assembly GCA_037957365.1 of Torreya grandis. Lineage (NCBI taxonomy): Eukaryota > Viridiplantae > Streptophyta > Pinopsida > Cupressales > Taxaceae > Torreya > Torreya grandis. The sequence goes on from JARHVA010001626.1 coordinate 2,333,922, forward strand.
AGTTTTCTAAGGTGTCCCATATGTCATTGGGAGTATTAGAGGATTCTAAATGGAAGAAAAGTTCTTAGAGACATAGACAAGCTCAGTAATCCATAGGCTTCTTCACTATAGTTGTACCACTTGACCTTTTTAGCATCAGTGTTGGGTTCTACTTCAGTACCCATGGTGATCCTATACAACCCTTTGCTTCTAAGAATGATTGACATTTTAACCTTCCATTCATGATAGTTGAAGGGTGTTAGGGGTTTAAGTTGAAAATAATCCATTTTTAAGATGAATTTAGGTGAAGTTGCGTTGATTGCAAGTTGTGAAATTATGTAGAAAGGAGAATGAAAGCAAAGATTTGCAAGTTGTGAAAAGCAATCACACCCCCCCAAAATATTGAGCCCCCCAAATATGCAAGTACATGATCAAAAGATGTTAGGCTCAGCTGAAAATGCATCTTAGAGCAATCAGTGCAAGACTAAAGCAAACAGGACGTCAGACTCAGTCGAAAATGCGTCTCGAGAGACCCAAATTTTTGGCACTTTACAAACTAGTGCATTTTTAACAAATAACAAGACTATGCTATGGAGAATTTAATTACAAACACTTTTTCAAAAAATGGCACCTAGATCTATGCTACCGTTTGCAAGATATTAAAGGTTCAATTTTCTCATAAACTAGTGTTTTTGCAAAAAAAGCACTAAAATATTAAAAAAATGCCTGTTATGAGAGAGAAAGTGGCCTTCTAACCACTCATTAGATTTGGCATAGAATGAGGTATCCAAAGGAGGTTTGTGTGAGGGGGAATTAGCCTCCCACCAACCCAGGCCTCACCCTTTGTCTTCGTAGGTTAAAGATACACGTTTTAAATGAAAACCTCCAAATTACCAAACTGTCTAAAAAACTAAATATTTAGTCAAATTGATTAATTTTTGTTTTACAAGTCAATTTTTGACTAAAAATAATTAAGCAAAGATAGAATTGATGGATGCCATGTGTCTAAGGGGTGCCACATGGGATGCCAAAAACAAAAAGTCCAGAATTTAACTTGCAAAAAAGACAAAAAAGATGTAGACCTATTGGAAACCGTACGATTGATGGCACCTTGCTGGAGAAAGGACTATGGCATGGCAAAACTGAAGGATAATAGCAGAAGTTGGTGCAAACCAAAAGTTTGGTGTGGAGTGCTGAAGGCATGGCGCAGACTAGAAGAAGGTTGGCGTAGACCAGAAACTTGGCATGGTTGTTCAAAAGCGCTATGCCTAGATTGATGCAGAAAGTATGCTCTACCAAAAAAGTTTCCAGCACCCTCAACAAAAAAGAGAACTCAGTAGGTAGCTCACAACAGAGGTGGCACATAGGTTAGAGGTATGAAGAGGCTTGCAACAAAGTCAGCTCCTCCCTCTGCTTCTTGTACTCAACAATGGTGCCCAAGCTAACTACTGAATCAGCCCTTGAAGTGAAGAAAGCCAAGACACCCAAAGGCCAAGGATCACAAGATGCAAGAAATGATATGAAAGATTTTATTATTATTTTAGATCAGATCTAGAAATAAAAAAATAAAGAGAACTCCACTCCTCTTGATTACAAAATAAACTAAAAGCATAACCAAATACATAATTACCAAGTTTGCTCGAATACCATATCGAAGTTGTTGCCATAATCCAGATAATGTGAGTGCAATGGAGACATGATCACATGAGATGAAGCAAGTGCACACCACATAGATTCTAAAGCAATTTGAAAATAACACAAGAAGATAAATTACACAAGGCAAAATGGAGAAAACCAAAATCTGATTAACATGAGATGGCCAAAGTGAGGAATACATATAGGAGAGTACATAAGTAACTCATCCACAAAAGGTGGACAAGGCACCCCAAGAATAGACTGTAACTCTTCCATGAAAGGTGGTGACAAGGTGCTAAGAATAGAGAAGTAACTCCCATCAAGGGAGTTACTTATGACATTCTTATGACACCTATGACACATCTATGACATACACCTCCACATAAGCTAGCCTATCCCACAAATGTTGGAAAACTCCATGTAAGCACAAGAAATACAATTTCCCTAATTAAAAAATAGGGAAAAATAAAAACCTACACTAATAGATTTAACCACCTCTTCTTTTACCCCACCAAATGGAATGGTAGAAGCCTCCTCTTTTCCTTTGAATACCCTAGTGAAGGAAGAAACTAAGACCATACCTACACCCCCAATCAAAGAACCATATATTCCCCTAATCACCCCATAAGCAATCATTACCTCATTTACCCAACTAGGGATTCTAAAACCTTCTAGCTCAAGTAAATATGAAGAAACCCTACCTTCTTCCTTGCCTAAGGGATTAACATTCAAAAAAATTGATCAAAAAACCAAACCCATTTACATGCCATTTTCTTAGTTAGAGCAAAGTCTAGAATTTGTTTCACAACCTAACCTAGATAGATCCACCTTTTGGCACTGTTTGGGGCTCCCATACCAAAATAATGTTGAACCCTCGACCTCATTAGCATCCACCCTCAAACCTATTATCAATCCATCATCAAATATTTCTTCCTCCCAAGACATGAGAGACCCATATCACCCACCTCTACCCATGTCATCTCATAATTTTATAGCTAGACCAATCAAGAATCTAGGTATCCTTCTCACACCTAGCATCGCCTATCTACCCATCAAATTAGACCTAACCCCTTCTAGCCCACCTTATAAAAAAATAACCAAGATGGTCTAAATGGTACAATTTCCTAAACCTCATCCTTGAGCTTGACCTATGCCACCTCCTTCTCATTTACCATCTATTTTGGGACCCTACCCTTCTACCATCCTAGTCATCTATTCCACTTCAATTAAACTAATGACCTTTTCTATGCCTACCCTTCCACCACCCAATCCATATAATTCTTCACCATTCATATCTAGTTTATCTCCTTCCACTTTTCCACCTATTATCAACCCCTCATCCTCTACTTTGAAACCATCCACCTGTAACCCAATCACAACTAAGCTAAGCCAACCTAAACCATCTACCAAAGTTATTCAACTACTTACCCATTATAAGGTCAAGTCCATGCCCAAGAAGTTTATTATTTATTTGATGAGCATTTCAACATCCCCAACACCTTTGAATGAATCTTATGTAATTATTTTATAGAGGTTATTGAAAATGTACTCCATTAAGTTACTGCCCATTAAGTTGTTCAGCCCTTATAATACCAAACCCTCCTAGTTCAATGATACTTTGATTTGTACATATCATAAGACACTAGGACATGATATAGTGAACTACAAATCTCTCCAAACCCTTGTCCATAACCTCTATAATGATGATGATCTATTATTATATGAACCACCTTCACTAGCCCACCCAATCCAACTACCAACCTAACCAATCCAACTACCAACCTAACCAACCCAATCATAAACCCAAATGATCTAACCATTGACCCCACCTATACTTTCTTTCTAAATTTCATCTCAAAATGAGGGGAGGAACCAAAGCAATTACCTACCCTGATCAATCCTATTATCCATACCATCTATATGATTACCTGATCTCAATCACAATAATGAGGTAAGGGAAGATCCCATGCATCTATTCCATGGACCATCCTTCAAAATCTCAACCTTCCAACCAAGCTCAAACACCACCACTAGCACCTATGCTCTCACTTAGACCCAAAGTATCTATCCTAGGTGTACCTCTTACCAACTCTTTCGCATGCATTCGACAAACTATGTTTATTCAACTTCATCAAACGCCAGTGAAGATGAGCCTTTACAACTTGATCAACACCTCACCTCATCATCTTTAGGCACTAATGGATGCTCTGTAATCCATTGAGGTTTAACTAGATAACCCTCAACCTCTTGTATCCTTTGTTGGAACCCTCCAACATTCTGCCAACATCACCTTCCATGATTTTGAGATACCTCTAACCCATTTTGAGGAATCTGACACTCCTCTCTTTATCATTGCATAAATTAATCACACCCATGTCAAAAGGGTGATGATTGATGGAAAATCAAGCATCAACATAATATCCTCCCATGCTTTTTATTAACTTCATTTAACAAAGAACATCATGGCCAAAAGCACAACTATTCTTCACTCCATTAATGACATAATGGGCATTACCTTGGGGACTATTGTCCTTCAAATACACTTGGGGCCTCACACCATTCCTAAGCTATTTTATGTTATAGAGGGTGAGTTCTAATATAACATTTTACTTGGATGCCCTTAGATCTGAGCTATGACTTGTATCCCCTCTACTTTACACTATTTTGTCAAATTCAAACATGAAGGATAGGTTATAACCATCAAGGTTGATCCCAGTCCTTTTACTCTTGCAACATGACCTATAGGCCTAATGATGTCCTTCTTGCACATTCATCTCTTACATAGTCAACCAACCCCATTAACATAATATTACCACCAACTATGACCCATAGTGCTTCTGCCATCAATAATGATGAAACCTTAACTAGTACATCTATCTCTTCTTCCCAAATTCTTGTTGAGGATTCTTTGGCACAAAATTTCCAATGTCTCTCCCTTGGGGAATATTGACTTTTAGCTTTAGATGTTTTTCCCACTCCACATGAATATGGGAACCTTTAAAATGACCCTTCTTATTATAGAGAGGATTACAAAGTAAGTTAGTCAAGCATTAGTCCATAAATAATGAAACATTCATAAAGAACTAACTAACCAAGCCTATATATTCCTATGGGAATTAAAAAGGATAAAAAGAAACAAATGAAAGAAAACAACACCATATTACCTTCCCAAATGGATTCACCATGCCCATGTGGCTCAAAAACATGTTTTCCCTTGATCAAGCATCCTTGTCTTTGTCAACAATAGTGGTAAGATCTTCCAAGGCCTCAAGAACACTCCAAAAAACTTAGGCTCTTGATGTGGAAACACTAAACTATCATATCAATGAAGCTTTGTAGAAATAATTTAGCATTATAAATTTGCAATGTTAAATCTTTGAAGATATTTTAGCATAATAACCTTACACCAAAATAGCTTAGAAATGATGTCCATGACCTCTCTATTTATAGATTTTTGAGATTGGTCAGGATCAACCTCAACCATCCATCTTGAGATGAAGATGTGTGGTTGAGGATAATCCTAATATTTGAAATTAAATCCATAATTATCTTCAAGATGACCTTGGAAGAAGGGGCATTGAAGAGGCATGGGAGGCATTAACTAGGCATGGGTGACCCATAATCCTGATATTTTATGCACTTATGGCTTGATGGATGCCACCCCATAGATGATGTCACTAGGTGATACAGATAATAAGAATCATTTTCAAAAATAAATATATAATAACTCTCATGGAAAATCCACTTAAGCTCTTGATTTGGATTAATTAGCCTTAAACAAGGTTAATCAACATTTCTATAATTATTTGAAAATTGACCTTCAACTAATCAAAATGGTCAGAAAGTCATATTACTGGGTCATAATTTGATTCGAGAAGAATTAGAAGGTGAGGCTAGATGCATTGGAAACGTTTTCCCATTTAGGATGTTTTCAACAAAAAATAATAAAGGTACATGATGTTACTAACTAATTAGAATAAATGAGTGATCTAGAGCATTCAATGGCAAAATGGTCATTTTGACTCAAAATGATCTGATTAAAGTTAGCTTCCCCATAAAATGCATTGCCCTATTTATGGATACTTTATCATAAAATGTCATTTGTAAATGACAAGTTCAAATAATTTAGAATGTTTTATGGATTTTCACTTAAAATGTGCATTTGAGTACAATTTGAGTAAGATTGACAATTTAAACACAAATGGTGTTAGGAATTGGATGTCTACATTTTGCCCCTATTTGAGAAGGCATAACGAGACATTCAAGTGAAGCAACATATTTTCAAAGAAAAGAGTTGTCAATAATAAATTAGAATAGACCTATCATGCCCCATCGAGAGGACATACTAGGATGAAAGAGAAGGATGGACTCTTAAAAAGAGAGAGAGAAAGTGAGAGATTAACCTAGGGAAAAGATCACATCTAGATGAGCTAATGCTTACACATATGATTGCCATCAATGATCAAAATATAATTAGAGGTATAAAAATCCCTAGATATGGGGGTAATGGGAAAGATATAATCCATAAATTTAAGGGACACACTTTAAACATACCCAATTTGAGAGTATAAGCTACGTGCTTATGACATTGATCAATCCCGAGACAAGTTGCACACTAAAAAATTGCCATCATGGGATTTAATGTGGAGAGCATGGAATTAGAGGAAAAGGGAGAACATTATGCTTTAGGAAGGGAAGTACCACTAAAATGGGGTCTCTAAAGAGAAGATAATAAGATGTGCCCCAATAGAGATAATGTGATCATGATAGAATAAGTGTGCCCTAGTAGTTCAAATCTTGATCAGTGATAAAGAATAAATAATGATTTTCCATGTAGATCTAATTTAATTCAGACATTATCTAGATGTTGGGCCCCAACATGGGTAATTGGAAAGCAAGAATAACTCAAAAATATAACCGAAAAGATAGGTTAAATCAAGTGGGCACAAATGGACATGTGATGGTGTAATGGATTAGAAAGCCATATAAAACCAAACATATGAGAATGCACAAAGTGATCAGAGAGATGAAAAGAAGAATGGAGATAGCCAAGTTGACTTCAATATAAATTAAGTACTACCTACATATTTTCATTTACTCATGTTCCATCATGAACTTTAGGCCAATGTAGTTCACCCAAATTTGGGAGAGAATGGAATGAGGAATGATGAAAAATGACCAAGAATTGATTACACTCATAATGTATGCAAAGAGATTCACTTATAAGCATAAACTTGAGTACTAAAATGCATGATACCTAGAATCCTAATTCCACATCATGAGCCTAGGTTTTGCAAAGTGTTCTTGAGAATCATTCATCAAAGTTGATGTTGACATTAAGACCTTCAGACCTGAGCATAAAGTGCTTGATATAACAAAAGAAATTAGGCATCATAAGTATGAATAACTTAGAATGACATAAGATTCTAATTATGGTGAGCTAGTTCAAATGTGAATACATATAACTAAGCGTAATGATAAAAAAATAAACAAAACTAGAGTTACAATGATTTTGATTTAAACAAAAAAGCAAAAGATAAATAAAAAGATAAACATAAATGAACCTAACTTGAAATCAAGATATGATCTATCAAGATTTAAGTAGGAACAAAAAAAGTTTAAAAATAAAAAGCATGAACATCTTAACGACATGATACCAAGATATGAATAATCAATATCCATGTTGACCATCAAGGTATCCTTGAATACAAAATAAAAAAACAAAATCAAATAGTAAAACAAGACAAAGAAACACAAGCCCAAGAATGGAGCGAGAAATAATAAAAAGAGAAAAGGAGAAATAATAAAAGGAGAGGTGTGAAAGCACAATAAAACACAACAAAACACCAAGACAACATAATAAAACACCAAGAAAACACTAAGAAAACACAACAAAACACCAAGAAAACTCAAATAAACACACAAACAAAAACCAAGTTAGTGGGGTTTAAAGACAAATATTCATGCATGTGCAGTAGAGGCATTACTCTCCACCACATATTTAAAAATAATAATGATAGAAGAAATGGGGGAATATAAGAAAAGAAAGGGGTTGGCTGAGCTGACTCTAGATGTATAAGACAAGTGGATGCTACCTACATAGTTCTATGGATGCATATTCCAACATAAATTTTAGACCAAATGTAGTTCTCCCAATAAATGGGATAGAAGGAAAATGATAATCAAACTAGCATGATTAATGTTATAGAAGAATATGGAAGATACAAAAAATAAATGAGAATCATCTGGAAAATAAGAAGCTGATGAGATGAGAAAGAATTACATCATAAATCCCTTTTATGGTAGGTCCGCAAACTCGAGGCCGAGGAAAGGGTGTTGAAACTCCAAGTAAAAATACTAACAAGGAAGAGATGGAGTTAGAAGGGGGAGGTACTAGATACATTGTACCAGGGTTCTCTGACATAGATCATAAAGTGAGCCAGCTTGACTATAGTGTGCAAGGCATTTAGAGTGAGGCGTAAGGAATACAATCTAATATGAAATCCATACAAGATAGTTTTGTAGATATCATAAAAACTTTGAAAAATAATCAGTCAAATCATCTAGCTAACACTATTGCATAGCCCCACTAGGGTGGTTCTACCAACCAATCTACTTCAAATCTAACTACAGTGCCATAGAGGAACCTATTACCAAAGGTGGATATGCGCAAATTTGATGGAAAAGATCCACTCAATTAGATCAACCAAATGGAGAATTTTTTTGATCTACGTCAGATCCCAGGTGGACAAAAGGTTACTGTAGAGTAATTTTTACTCTACGTTGCTTTCAAATTTTTAGTCGAGCACTACAATTTTGGTTCTTCGAGCGAAGCCACAGAGTTTTGGAGCAGAGGACGGGTTCATTTTGCCCAAGTGTTGAAATACAACAGAAGCTGCCAAGTGTCATCCTCAGAGCACGGTCCCTTTTTACCTCACTTGCTCTTTTCATTTCAATTTTGGCCTAAGTATTAGATTCAAGTAGAAGTGGCCATGTGTCAGCCTCTAGGATATGAAGATGTATAGTTGGCGACTTCTGAGGACCTCATTTTAGCTTTCTAGAGAACCACAAATCGTGCCACGTACCCAGTAGTAGTTAAGGGGAACACACCACATGCCAACATCCATGTATTGTAAGAGGCATCTGTGTTTTATATTTTGACAAAAAATTCCAATAAGCTAAGTTATAGAGAGAGTAAAAAGTGCCAGGTGGCAGTTGCAGAGGCCCTAAATTACCTTTTGAAGAAGTGGTGAAAGCAACCACGTGTCGACTACCAAGAGCCCTTTGTTTCAATGCTTGGGTCCATGCTTTCCATTCAATGCATAAAGGCATCATTCATTTTGCTAGTTATCAAAGTGCAGTGGAGGCTACCAAGTGTCACCTTTTGGGTCCCTCTCTACTCCATCCCCAAAATAGCGGAAGGCACCACATACTCCCAGTAGGAGAAGCGAAAGATGCCATGTATCTTCCCAGGAGCAGCAGAGGTTGCCACATATCAACTTTTGAGAGACCACCTTCGAGCCTAATCACTGAATGAAGATTGTGGTGGGTCTTGAATGATATTTTAAAGAAAGCAGAAGTAGCCAGTTGTCATCCTTTAGTGCCTTCTAGGTGATCAAGAGGATTTTTGGAAAATTGACAAAGGGTCCTCTCCCATTACAAATAGAACAGAGTGCCCGTCTACCTGTTATAGTGAAAATGGAGGGAAATTCAATGAGAGTTAATTTGAGTAGATGGAGCAGTACACTGAGTAGTTTTTTTTGGGGCTTGTAAGCATTGAAGATGTCATCCATTTATCTCCTACTAGCGGAGGCAGAATAGACAGTTGAGCAGCCCAGTAGGTGATGAAATTTGAAATTCAGGTGCAAAGAGAGGAACTAATCAGGAATCACCATGCCGTAGTTAAGGGAAACCATTCTTCTCCAGCATGGCTTTTCAAATCATTGAATGCACCAAAGTTCAAATTATTATTATTTATTTACGTATTCAGGGCTATAAAAGAAGAAGAATTGTAAAATCTAAGGGGGGAATTCTCATAGTTTTAGACTTTCAAAGTTTTTGACCAATAATGTCATTTGATTTTGTTACATTTCCCTAAGTTGAAAGGTTTATATGATTGTGTGTGTTTCTGCATCTTTTGTATGACTGGAAGATTCAATAAGAAAATTGAACACTATGCCCTTGTTGATGTTATCTGTCATTTGCAAAGTAGTCTATGTTGTAGATTTTCTAGTGTTGTGATTGGAAATGTTATTTGCTTCTATCCCATTTTTTGGAGTCTGAAGTTCTACATAACTATGCATGAATTCTGTGCCTCTAATGTGATTGTAATATTCTATTAAGAAGATTGAACACTATGCCCTTGTTGATAATTCTTGTATCTCAGCAAAAAACTTCCCTGTTGTGAGCTTCTATTTCTATTATTCCAATCTTTTACATTGATCATGCACTTGTCTGCTCTTAAATGTAATAGAATCACATAATAGTTTCACTGTGCTTAGGTTAGGATTAGGATTACTCTCAGGCGCATCACCATAGTTAGGTTTCAATTCCTGCATTTTGCATTTTTGTTTAGTCTCCTATCCCTTTTCCCCAACACCCAATACAAAAGAAGAGACCAGCTTATTTAAAATTTGGAGGTTGTTTTCAAGCCACATTGTCCCATAGCTTGAAACTTCCCATTGTTGTTGATTAAGATCTAGTGTAATTTTAAGACATCAACAGTTTTTGGCATGCCCAGTGGGACTAGTCTTGAAGTTTCTTTCAAGACCGCATGAACCAAAGAGCCATGAGGAGTCAGAGCTGTGGACTAGTCACTAGATCATAAACTGCTCCAAATCCAGGTATTCTTTTGCCACCTCTGGTAATTAGTCTAAGAAGAAGGGTTAACCAGTTCATACCAGTACCAAATATGGGATCCAACATCCCCCTAAGAAATTATGCAAGATGGAACACTGGTAGCCCCTTACTTCTCCCAACACCTCCAGCTATTTGGTACCCTATTCCAGGAAATGCTCTAAAGGATCTACCCAAATTCAGTGGGCAAGACTCAAAAATATCCACAAAGCATCTTCAAGATGTATTAAATGTCTACGCCATACATGGTGTCATAGAGTAAAATGTGACCCTAAGGTTGTTAGCAGCCTCATTCAAAGGAAAGGCCTTAGAATGGTATCGGTCCTTGACCCAAAATACCATTTCCACATGGGACCATCTTGGAGATCTGTTCTTTGAAAGATTTGCAAAAAAAGGTGACAAATCTTCTTAACTACAACAATTGATCACCATTCAGAGGGGACCACAAGAGGACATGACTAACTTCAACACCAGATTAAAAAAAACTTGGCATAAAATCCCTATCACAACTAAACCACCACCTGGTATGGCCATAGTATTCTATCTCAAAGCTTTAAATTCAGATATATCTGTCATGATCTAGTCACTGGGAGGACACACTTTCCCAGCAGCTTATGACCTTGCGGTCAGAGCTGAGAACCATTTAATCGATGCTAGAAAGTTACCTCTAAGGCCTCCCATGCCCATGTTCCTAGAAATCTCCTTGACTTTACCTCAAGAAATACCTAAAACTATAGCTCTACCTCTGTCCATGTATCAATACCCTCAGCCTTCTGGGAAAGGACTTGTCCCTGCTCCATCATCTGAGATGGATGATATCAAAAATCCCCTGAGATCATTTTCTAATGAGTTGATTAATATGAAGAGGCAGGAGAATACTTTCCCCAAGCCTCCTTATCAAGGCTATTAAGGAAATAGGTTCTCATCTCAACCAAACCAATATCAAGGCCCTCCAAGGCAAACCAACCATCAACCAACAAATCAATTAGTTGTAGTTCCCACACCCTCACAGACACTTCCTCCCAACTCAAATAGGGAGATGGTTTTGGGCCAAAACAATTATGTGGATGATACTAATGCTTGGTGTTTCCCTTGCAACGATGCCTACACACCTAGAGATTGTCCTAGAGGCAATCTACAACAAAGAGTAGCTAAGCAGAGAAGAATGGATGGTTAGTTTGCCAGTACCAGTAGCTATCAAGCCTACCAATCTCTCAGTATGCAGCATTCAATGCTAGTGGCTTAGATGCAAGGAATGTCCTTACAACAAGAGGAAGAAATAGCCCCTAAGCACGCTTTTTTTTGATGGGTTGAGTATGAAGAAGTAGTCTTCTTAAATGAAGCATCTACCTCCTAGAGGCCAGTAGTGTAGTCTGATTACTATACCAGATCGAATAGGAGAATGGTAAAGTAGCCTAAAATTACAAATGGTTGAGACAAGAATAATCCTCCATCTCAAGGGCAAGGGAACATTGTTGTTAGATAGGAAGTGTCTCGACCAGTGTAAGATCAAGGGATTCCTACCCAGATTCAATAAAGAACAAGGTATCCCTATTACCAGAAAACTTAGTCTTTGGGACCTATCAATATTGTGGACCAATTAAAGAAAACTCTGGTACAAGTATCTATATGGGATATCTTGGTTATCCCTGAGCAAAAGACATTACTGTAAGAAGCCCTGCAAGGGATAATAATACTTGAAGGTATCGCATCCAAGGAAAGACCTACAGGAAAGGGAAAGCTCAAAGATACGGTTCCTCCAATGACAACAACCTTCATGAACAATGCAGTACAAGTAAGTAAATCCAAGCCAGAGCCTTTCTATTTGACTCTGATAGTTGGAAAGAAACTCCTGCATAATGCATTGATAGATTTAGGAGCTAGTACAACTGTGATGCCCAAGCAAATAGCTGATGCTTTGAAAATAAAATATGAACCCCTTGCAAAGGGAGTTATGTAGCTAGATGGCAAAATAGTGCAAACCATAGGGAGAATAAAGAAACTCCCCTTGCAGTTATTCACATGCCCCAACGTAATTGTTAATCGGGATATAGTTGTCATAGATATTCCTCCCATTTTTGGTTTATGTTTATCCTGAGACTTTATGGCAAAGATAGGTGGATATATGTCTCTTGACTGGTCTCACCTCATTTTGAGAACCAAGTATGGTTCAAAGATGAAAATTCTATCTGAACCACTGTCCAAAGACCACATCACCAATGAACCAACAAGAAGATTAGAAGTAGATCATGCCATGATGAATAAAGTAGAAAGAAATTTTATTGAAGAACTAGGAGACTGGACTGAGCATGGTCAAAAAGAAGAAAATAGCCAATTGTTGTTTATGATGCAGAGCGACCCATATGGGAACTATGACTCTACTGGTTTGGGCACGTATGTCATTTTTGATGAGGATCAGGTGATCCCAAATGTTATAATAGAAGAGGCACCTACTGCTCAAGATGCAGATCTCTGGACTTTAAATTTTGATGGAGCCAGAAGTAAGCATGGTGCGGGAGCAGGGATTTGTCTTACTACTCCAAATGGTGATAAAATTTTAAGGGCTATCTGATTCCAATTTGCTTGCACTAATAATGATGCAAAATATGAATCTTCAGTACATGGGCTCCTATTAGCCCAGAAAAAGGGAATAAATAACCTAAAAGTAAAAGGAGATTCAGAGCTAGTAGTAAAGCAAATACGAGAAAAGGGAGCAGCCAAGAATGTGAGAATGAGGTCCTACAGGCATAAGATTTGGGATTTGATAGAAAATTTTGATGCCTTCAATATTAAAATAATTCCCTGAAGTCAAAACACTGAGGCTGATAGGATGGCTCAAATTGGCTCACAGTTCGACCCAACAACTGGCTTATTGGTTAACAATGAGTCAGTAAAAGTTATAGTGAGGCCAACCATCCCAGACAATGATGAGAACTACCAAGTGTTTGAGAATGATGCTCAGGTAGTCTCTTTCTTACAATAATAAGATGAGTTTGTAGATTAGTTGCAAACTAAAATTGAAGAGGCATATGGTGATCAGATTATCTAATTAAGGACCAATAAGCTCCCCAAAGGATTAATCACCTTAGAAAATTTGTTTGACCTAGAAGATGTAATCCTGGGAAAGAAAAGGTTCTAGATAGATAAGGCAAACTATTCTAAAGTGGAGGTGAGTGATGGGAAAAGACTAAAGGTCAAAAATTCCACAACTCCAAAAGAAAAGGAAAGATTGATCAAGTTGTGCCAAAAGTATGATAGAGTCATAGCCTGGAGCTATGAAGACCTTCACGGATATAATAGAGACATTATCCAGCATACCATAGAATTGACTGAGGGATCCAAACCCATCAAATAGAAATAGAGACCAGTAAATCCAAGGATAGAGCCACTAATGGTAGATGAGTTGCAGTAACTTCTAGATTCCAAAATAATATTTCCAATCAAACACTCAACTTGGGTATCAAATCTAGTCCTGATTAGAAAAAAGAATGGAGATGTAAGGCTATGTGTGGATTTCAGAGATCTAAATAGAGCATCTCTGAAGGACCACTATCCCTTACCCTCCATGGAACAAATTTTGCAAACTATGGCTAGATCAGAGAAGTTTTCTCTACTTGATAGTTTCTCTGGGTATAATCAGATCTAGCTTGCTGAGGAAGACTAGTATCAAACTGCGTTCACTACCAAATGGGGGACATTTGCCTACGCAAAGATGACATTTGGCTTATCAAATGTAGGAGCCACCTTTCAATGGGTGATGGACATAGCCTTTGGTGAACTTATCAATAAGGTCATCCTGGTCTATCTAGATGACCTCACTATTTTCTCAAAAAACACTGATGATCATTTTGATCATTTGGAGTCTATCTTCAAGAAGTGTCTGGATTTCAGGATATCTTAGAATCCCAAGAAATGTATTTTTGCTATACCTCAAGGTAAACTGTTGGGGCACATAGTATCTAAGGAAGGAGTTTCTATAGATCTCGAGAGGATCATAGCTATAATGGACTTACCCCTTCCAACAAATAAAAAGGTAGTCCAATCCTTTTTAGGGAAAATCAATTTTGTCAGTAAATTCATATCTAATTTTATAGGCTATAAAAAAGGGCCTGATATATAACTAAAAAAGGGCCTGATATTCAAGTGGACAATAGAAGGAAAGCAAGCTTTTGAGGGGATCAAGAAGGCTATCTTGACAGCCTCAGTACTTAAGAACCTAGATTTTTCCAAGCCCTTTGTGCTATATGTCTATAGAGGGGAATCAAGTATTGTTGTTGTCCTGACTCAAAAGAATGACAGGTTCAAGGGGGAGCACCCAATAGCCTTTTTCTCAAGAACTCTTAGAGATTATGAGACTAGGTATAATTTTGTGGAAAGACAAGCCTATGCCATGGTGAAAGCCCTCAAGAAATTCAGGCATCTGATATCAGGGAACAAAATTTTGATACTTGTAACTCACTCTAGTGTTAGGGAATACATCATGAAAGGGAAAATTATTGAGAAAAGAGCCAATTGGATCACCAAGATCCTTGAATATGATGTAGAGGTTAGACCCACCAAGCTGGTCAGAGGCAGGGGACTATGCCAATATATAACTCAAGAGCTTGAAAAGCTGTTACCTGAGCGAGCAGATTCAGAAGAGGAGCTAAAAATGGTGCTAAAGTTATAAGAAATTGATCAGGAATCCTGGGTCACAGACAAGATTCAATTTATGAAAAATGGGGTTTACCCGAGAGAACTCCCTCAAAACAAGAGGAGGTATTATAGGATATAGGGAGTTCATTTTGTCTTAATTAAACAAGTCCTTTTCAAAAGAAATTCTAATGGGAAATTGTTAAGATGTGTAGAACAGGCTGAAGCCAAAAGGATACTACATGAAATGCATTATGGAACATCAAGAGGACATTTTTTTGTAAAGACCACAGCCATAAAGATAAGTGAGGTAGGATATTTTTGGCTTACTTTATTTGCAGATTATTATCAACTGGTTAGAAAATGTCAATCTTGCCAGTATTATATGGGGATGCAGAGGAATGCAACCATGCCCCTTAGTCCAATAGTTGTGGATGAACCTTTTGCTCAGTGGGGTCTTGACTTCATTGGGATGATAAATCTAGTGTCTAGCATGGGTCACAAATGGATACTAACTGCTACGGACTATTTCACTAGATGGACTGAGGTAGTCCCACTTAAGGAAGCAATAGAGAATGTGATCTTAGATTTTCTAGGAGGTATCACTACTCACTTTAGGGCTCCTCACACCATTATTTTAGATAATGCTAAAGCATTCTTGGGGTCTAAGGTATCAGACTTTGCCCTGAGACATGAAATATATCTGAAAACCTCATCTAACTACTACCCTCAAGGTAATGGTGTGGCAGAGTCAACCAACAAGAACCTAATAAGACTCATCAAAAGAGTGGGGGCAGATCATCATAAAGAGTGGTACAAAGTGCTTAATCTAGCACTATGGGTTGATAGGATCACTCCCAAGCAGGTGATCAAAATGTCTCCATATGAATTGGTGTATGGAAGGTCTACTGTGATTCCCCTAAGTTTGGAAATCCCTACTCTTCAACTAATTAAGCAAATCAAGATCAAAGAAAATGGCCCCATGCAAGTCAGACTCACAGAACTTCTAGAAGTTTAGGAAAAGAGGGACATGGCTCATGATTCATTGATCAAGCACTAGGGAATGATTAAAAATTATTTTGACAAAAGGACTTCAAATCCTAATTTTGAAGAGGGCTAGATTATTTTGAAATGGGATGCAAGGGCTGCCAAACCAGGTCAGCATACCAAATTTGAAGCATTATAGACTGGTTTGTATAGGATTCGTGCATTCAAGCAAGAGAATTCTTTTGAGCTAGAGTCGATGGAAGGGGAACCTGAAGAGATTCTTGTAAATGGAATCTATTTAAAACATTTCAATTAACTTAGGTCTCTCATGTATTATAGTTAAATAGTTTCCCCTTCTTGTTTTCTCATTGTTTTCCCTGCTCTGCTTTTAATAGGTGATTTAAACATTTGTTGACGGCTCTTTGAAGCTATCATTTTCACAATTTTGATTGAGCAAGAGGTGGAGTTTCTTTTTGAGTAGGCTCAAAAGTCTTGAGGGTCGCTAGTAACTGTAGAGTAATTTTTACTCTACGTTGCTTTCAAATTTTCAGTCGAGCATTGCAATTTTGGTTCTTCGAGCAGAGCTACAAAGTTTTGGAGCAGAGGACGGGTTCATTTTGCCTAAGTGTTGAAACACAATGGAAGCTACCAAGTGTCATCCTCAAAGCACGATCCCTTTTTGCCTCTCTTGCTCTTTTCATTTCAATTTTGGCCTAAGTATTAGATTCAAGTGGAAGCAGCCATGTGTCGGCCTCTGAGAGATGAAGATGTATAGCTGGTGACTTTTGAGGACCTCATTTTAGCTTTCCAAAGAACCATGAATTGTGCCACATACCCAATAGCAGTTAAGGGGAATGCACCATGTGTCAACATTTGCATATCGTAAGAGGCATCTGTGTTTTCTATTTTGATAGAAACTTCCAACAAGCTAAGTGACAGAGAGAGCAAAAAGCGCCAAGTGGTAGTTGTAGAGGCCCTAAATTACCTTTTAAAGAAGTGGTGGAAGCCACCACGTGTTGATCTCCAAGAGCCCTTTGTTTTAATCCCTGGGTCCATGCTTTCCATTCAACACATAAAGGTGTCATTTATTTTGCTACATATAGAAGTGCAACAGAGGTTGCCAAGTGTCACCTTCTGAGTCCCTCTCTACTCCATCCCCAAAATAGTGGAAGGCACCACATACTCCTAGTAGGAGAAGCGAAAGATAGCACGTATCTTCCTAGGAGTAGTAGAGGTCACCATGTATCAACTTCTGAGAGACCACCTTCGAGCCTAATCACCAAATGAAGATTGTGGTAGGTCCCAGATGATATTTTAAAGAAATTGGAAGTAGCTAGTTGTCATCCTTTGATGCCTTCTAGGTGATCAAGAGGATTTTTAGAAAATTGACAAAGGGTCCTCTCCGATTACAAATAGAACATAGTGCCCATCTACCTGTTACAGTGAAAAAGGAGGGAAATTTAGCGAGAGTTAATTTGAGTAGATGGATCAGTGCACTCGATAGTTTTCTTTGGGGCTTACAAGCATTAAAGATGCCATCTATTTGTCTCCTACTAGTGGAGGCAAAATAGACAGTTGAGTGGCCTAGTAGGTGATGAAATTTGAAATTCAAGTGTGAAGAAAGGAACTAATCAGGAATCACCATGCCATAATTAAGGGCAGTTGTTCTTCTCCAACATGGCTTTTCAAAGCATTGAATGTGCCAAAGTTCAAATTATTATTATTTATTTACATATCTGAGGCTATAAAAGAAGAAGAATTGTAAAATCTAAGGGGGAATTCTCATAGTTTTTGACTTTCAGAGTTTTTGACCAATAATATCATTTGATTTTGTTACATTTCCTTGAGTTGAAAGGTTTATATGACTCTGTGTGTTTTTGCATCTTTTGTATGACTGGAAGATTCAATAAGAAAATTGAACACTATGCCCTTGTTGATGTTATCTGTGTCATTTGCAAAGTAGTCTATGCTGTAGATTTTCTAGTGTTGTGATTGGAAATGTTATTTTCTTCTATCCCATTTTTTGGAGTCTAAAGTTTTACATAACTGTGCTTGACTTCTGCACCTCTAATGTGATTGGAAGATTCTATTAAGAAGATTGAACACTATGCCTTTGTTGACAATTCCTGTATCTCAGAAAAAAACTCCCATGTTGTGAGCCTCTATTTCTATTATTCCAATCTTTTACATTGATCATGCACTTATCTACTCTTAAATGTAATAGAATCACATAATTGTTTCACTGTGCTCAGGTTAGGATTAGGATTACTCTCAGGCACCTTGCCATAGTTAGGTTTCAATTCCTGCATTTTGTGTTTTTGTTTAGTCTCCTATCCCTTTTCCCCAACACCCATACAAAAGAAGAGACCAGCTTCTTTAAAATTTGGATGTTGTTTTCAAGCCACATTGTCCCACAACTTGAAACTTCCCATTGTTTTTGATTAATATCTAGCACAATTTTAAGACATCAACAGTTACCATGGCATCTTTGTATCTTGAACCTAATCAATTCATTTGGTATCGATGGTTGTGTGCTCAAAAGAAAAATATGAATTTCAATGTCACTTGGTCAATTTTTACAGAGGAGATTTAATTACACTATGGCAATAGTGTGACAGAGAATTACTTCAGCCAACTAGAAAAATTGTGACAGACTAGTTCTATCAAGGATTATATTCATCATTTTTAGAACCTATCCTTACGTGTGGAGACAATTTTTGAGGAGAACTTGAATGACCTATTTTTGGGTAGACTCAAGGACCAGATTCAACATGAGGTATGGATGTTTAATCCACTTACTGATTCTATTATCATGGCACATAGAGCTGAGGAAAAATTCATAGCCAACAAGAAGAAGCCATTCACTCACTTCAAAGATCATAACATGTCAACACCAACATTTCCTCCACCTACCAGATTGACCCCACAACAAATTGAAGAGAAGCATGTAAAAGGATTATGTTTCAGTTGTGACAACAAGTGGAGCAAAGGACATATATTAGCTAAGAATAAGTTATTCTAAATTGAGGGATCTAATGAATATGAAGAAGATGATGATGCCTCCAATGATGATGAGGAAGAGATAGAGGAGGTACCTAAAAATTCCCAACCTACAATCTCTTATCATGCACTTGCAGGTATCAGCACTCCATAAACTCTTAAGGTGGTGGGTTTCCTCAAGAAACAAAAGGTGACAGTGTTGATTGATTTAGGAAGCACACATAACTTCATCAACCATAAGTTGGCCACTTGATTAAACTATTTCATCTACCTAGCACCAAAATTTCAAGTCATAATTGCAGATGGTGGCACAATTAATTATTTAGGCAAATGCCATAGTATTAAGCTTGTTATGGGTGAATACAATTTAGATTCTCCTATGTTCCCTATTCCCATGGGTAACACAGACATTATTTTGGGAGTCCAATGGCTCACAACATTGGGTACCGTTGAGATGAACTTTCAGGAACTATTCATGCACTTTCATTCTAAAGGTAGGAAAATTGAACTACGTGGATTACAGGCTAAATCTCTAAAATTGGTTATTTCACATCAGATGACTAAAATACTAAAAAAGGGGGCAAAGGGAATTATTTCATGATTATGTTTCATAGAAGTTCAACCCACACACGCATCTACACATCCTGATCTATAGATGATTCTTGATGACCACCCATCTATTTTGGGGGCCATACCAAAAGGACTACCACCAAAAAGAGAACATGATCATGCCATTCAACTACTTCTAGTGAGTCAACCACCAAATATCAAACCATATAGATATCTATATGCACAAAAGAGTGAAATTGAAAAAATGGTCCATGAGATGCTGGAGGCAAGGATCATCAGGCATAGCCAAAGTGCTTATTCATCACTAGTGGTCATGGTACAAAAGAAGGATACCACATGGAAGATGTGCCCAAATTATAGGGAACTCAATAAGTACGCCATCAAAGATAAGTTTCCTATTCCTGTAATTGATGATTTACTTGATGAGTTGCATGGTGCTAATTATTTCACAAAATTAGACCTTCGCTCAAGGTACCATCAAATTAGAATCAAGGATGAAGATGTTCATAAAACTATTTTTAGAACACATGAGGGCCATTATGAGTTTTTGGTATTGCCCTTTGGTCTTACAAATGCACCATCTACTTTTTAGAGCTTGATGAACACTATTTTTAGGCCGTTTTTAAGGAAGTTTGTGTTGGTTTTCTTTGATGACATATTGATTTATAGTCAGACATGGGAAGCACATCTACAACATGTGAAACATGTGTTGATAGTTTTAGAGAAGCATCAACTTTATGCAAAGCCATCCAAATGTTCTTTTGGAGTATAAGAGGTAGAGTACCTAGGTCACATTGTTTCCCATGAAGGTGTCAATGTTGATCCCCAAAAGATCAAAGCTATGATGGAATGGCCCATGCAAAAAAATCTCAAAAACCTCAGAGGGTTCCTAGGACTAACAGGTTACTACCAAAGATTTGTGAAAGGTTATGGCAACATAGAATCTCCACTCACTGCATTGCTAATGAGGGATTCCTTCTATTAGAATGATGCCACCACTAAAGCATTTGATAAATTAAAAATAGCTATGTGCACTACTCCAGTTTTGGCTACTCCAGACTTTTCAAAGACATTCACTATTGAATGTGATGCTTCTGGATCTAGGTTGGGAGCGGTACTAATGCAAGAAAGAAAACCCATTGCATTTGAGAGTCATCAATTCAAAGGTAAGAATCTACAAAAACCTATTTATGAGAAAGAAATGATGGTATTCTTCATGTAGTTAAACAATGGAGGCCCTATCTAATGGGTAGACACTTTAAGGTGAAAATCAATCATGATAGTCTCAAATACTTTTTGGAGCAAAGATTATCATCTAAGGAACAACATAAATGGGTAACCAAATGTTGGGTTATGATTTTGAAATCATCTATAAGAAAGGTAAAAATAATGTAGTTACAGATACACTATCCAAATGAGATACATCCATAGAAGCATTATTTTGTGCAATATCCATATTGCAAGTAGATTGGGTGGATAAAGCCAGATTAGAATGGGATCAAGACAAGGATACATAGGTTTTGATTCAAAATCTCTAGCAAGGTACTTTAGCCTCTGACAAATTTGAATGGAAAGGTAATGTCCTATGGTATAAGGGTAGGTTATACTTGTGCAAAAATTTAGAGCTTGAGCATAGGATTCTTGTGGAGTTACATGCATCTCCAATTGGGGGACACTCAGGGTTCTTGAAAACATATCACAAAATTAAGAAAGAATTATTTTTGGAAGGACTCAAGGGAGATGTACAAAATTTTGTGGCAGAATGCTTAATATGCCAATAGAATAAAGGTGAGACAGTTAAGACCCCCAGTCTGTTACAACCATTATCAATTCCTAGTTAAAGGTGGGAAGAGGTTTCCAAGGATTTCATCATAAGGTTGCCTTTTTCTAAAGGTAAGAATGTTATCTTGGTCATTGTGGATAGGCTTACAAAATATGCCCATTTTTGTGCTCTCTCACACCCATTTTTAGCAAATATAATAGTAGCTATTTTTCTAGACACAGTTCTAAAATTACACGGAACCCCAAAAATAATTGTAAGTGATCATGATCCTATTTTCACTAGTAATTTTTGGACTAAACTATTTTCTTATTTGGGTACTTAGCTAGCTCATAGCTCATCTTACCACCTCCAATCTAACAGACAAATAAAAATAGTTAACAAATGTTTAGAAGGGTATCTCCATTATTTTGTATCAGATAAACATGAACATTGGGTTAAATGGCTACCACTTGTAGAATGGTGGTATAACACATATTTCCATACCTCTTATAAAATGTTTCCATTTCTAGCACTATATGGTTACCATCTACCTTCCATCACTTCTTCATTAAAGGTGCAAACCAAGGTTGGAAATGTGGAGGAGCACATTCAACATCAACAAGAGGTTTTGGCTAGTTTGAGAGAGAATTTTCCCTTGACACAAAACAAGATGAAGAAACAAGCAGATCAACACTATAGTGAGTGAAATTTTGAGGTGGGTGACTGGGTATTTGTACATTTTTAGCCTTATAAGCAGATGTCCTTAAAGTAATAGAAAAAGGATAACAAACTTTCTCCTAAGTATTATGGACCTTATCAGGTTCTAAAAAAAATTGGAAGTGTGGCTTATAAGCTTGAGTTTCCTCATTCATCTTGCATACACCCAATATTTCATGTTTCATGTTTGAAGAAGGTCATTGGACAAACAGTTTCAGCCCAAACAGAATTCCCAGAACTAGATGAAGGATGAGTCATTTTAGAACCAGAGAAAATCCTCCAAAAATGTACTAAGAGGTTGAGAACCAAAGAGATTAGGGAATATCTGATCAAGTGCAAGACCCTGAGTAGTGAACATGCAACTTGGGAAGGTGAAGATTTTCTACAACAACATCTAGAGTTATTCAATGTTGAGGACAACATTGTTTTGAAGGGGAAGGGCATGCTATAGCCCTAACCTATCACATATATGAGGATATGAATAGCAGAATTGTGGCTTACTTATTTCTCTTTGATTCTAATTCACATTTCTCTATGCATTCATTTGGTTAGTAGGTTAGCCTATGGAGTAACTATGGCCTAGATAGACTATATATAGGAGGTAGTGGGTAATTGTTTAGTATCATATTGTGAATTCTACTCTTATTAAAGCTTGTGGAGGTTGTACCCTCGAAGTGGCTTATCTATTATCATATATTTGGATATATTTTAGTAATATTTGGATCCACTTCTACTATTATACTTAATTCTTGAAGTAATTTCATTACAATGTCGAGATAAGGTATCTTTATAGCTTCTACAAAGGAACATGCAACCATGGATGGTAAACAGGGAAAAATAATAGATGGTAGGTTTGAGTTTTAAATGGGGTGGTAGATGATAATGGAATGTGAAATGGTGGGGAAGCAAATGAATATTAGGACTTTTAGTCACACCTAATGTTGTTGATGCCAGATTCAACATAATTTTGGTTTTGGTGGGATCAAAAACTTATTCTATCGATAGGATCACTAAATTTTTATATTTTTTGATCTCGAGAGTAGTTACCATATGATTAGGCTATAGATTGGAAGTTATTTTGATTTGATCTTTGATTTTGTCTTTAGTAAATAATGAAGAAATTTTATGCTCAGCTATTAGTGCCTTAATGAGGTTTTCACCAATGAAGTTGTCTTTATTGTCTTATAGCACCTTTGAGAAGGTTTCACTAGAGAATTTTGAATTTTATTGTCTTTTAGCACTTCTAAAAAAGTCTCACTAGAATATGTTGAGTTCTGACTTGGATTGTCCCCTAACGCCTTTGAAAAGGTCCCTCTAAGAGAGTGTTCTTTTGCTACATGAATTTTGTCTTGGCCTCCTTTCTCTTATTCAACTTTTGTGTCACCATGGATGTAGTTCAACAAAGTGTGATTCTATCAATCCCAATCGACACTTATGGGAGATGGAATGCCAATGATATGGCTATTTTGGTTAATGGTAATGGCATGTGGAATAGTAATATAATGGGGAGAGGTTTCACAATCCCCATAGAAGATACTGGAAGAAATTATGTCAAATCTAAAGTACTCATCCTCAAAAAATATAGAACGATCATAAATGTATTCAAATTGATCTACAAGGCAATTGTAACCAATGTTATAACAACCACTATGATAATCCATTTTTGACTCTGATTTTAAAGCAATGGACTCTGAATTCAATGTCATAATTGATATTGAGTCTATTTTTGATGCTAAATCCCATGTCAGTTCAAAAATGGAACTTGAATCCAATATTGATTCTTCATTTGATATGGTTGTTTTGATAATGTTCTATTGAATGCTGAATTTTTGACAAGTAATGGCTATGATGGCATAATGGGCTCAATAAAAATTGTTTCATCTTGGAAGGGTTCAACATAGACTAAATAGTCTAAGTGAATCCCTTCAAAAAGAGGGAACCACTCAAGGGATGTCTGGATAAAATCATGTCTATCAAAGTGAGACTCCTCAATGAGTGGGAAAAGATCAAGAGAAAACTCTACGGAGACTGGCTTGTCAAGGAGATGAGGCTCTTTAAAAATAGGTAACATATGAATATGTAAATTATCATAGTTTATCTTTTCAGAAATGGGTGTTTCAACAATAACATGTTGGTTTTGGTTCATAATTGGTTACAAAAGATAAATTTTGAATACATTTTGATCCTCATAAGAAGGATTTTGAAGAGGTAATGGTTCTTTTTTAGGCTCAAAGATTGACATAGAATTTATAAAGTGGGGAACATTTAGTTTAATGGGAACAATGGTTTATGGTTCAATAATGGACTCTCCAAAGATTAGACTATTAAATAAGGGATAAAAATAATCAGTTCATCAAATAGAGGTCCTTTAACAATAGGTTCATCAAAAACTAGTGATGGGCCAAGAATGGTAACAATTGGATGCTTCTTAGTGTGGTTTCTCATGAAAATAAAAGGAAGAGGTCCTAAAATGGTAACGATTAGATGCTTCTTAGTTTGGTGGCTCATGCAAACCACAGGAGGAGGTCCTAAAATTGTAATGACTGGATGCTTCTTAGTTTGGTTGTTCATGCAAATCAAAGTAGGAGGTCCTAAAATGGTAATGATTAGATGCTTCTTAGTTTGGTTATTCATCCAAACCAAAGGAAGAGGTCCTAAAATGGTAATCTTGGTATGTTGTGGAGTTTGATTACTTACACAAGCCAAAGCATCCAAGTCTTCTTGATAGACCCAATCATTCTGATTGTGAGTTGGATCATAAGTTGGTTCATGATTGTGTTCCCATGACCAATTTTTGTGAGGTGAATAGAAATCTATCTCACAGACCATATTTTCACCATAGGGGTCTTGACTAAAGTCATAAAAGTCATTTTGCGTGACCATTCTATCATAAGTTGGATTGTAAGTGACTCCACCATAAGTGTAGCTAGACATATTTATGTAATTGATGAAAGCTCTAAAATAAAAAGGCTTAGAGTTATACAAACTCTAAAAAACTATGTCCAAAGGATAAATGGTTCAAAATTGGCCTAACTTGGTCAAAGGGGTAGAGCTATATCTTTAATGTGGTCTAAAAGTGGAGCTGTATCTCCAAAATGGTTGGTGCTAAAACATGGCATAAAATAGTCTAACGTCAAATGTCTAATGTTAAATGTCATACACACAAAAGGTCAAGCATCTAAATAACAATTGACATGTCAAAGGCCTAGGTCAAAGTGTTCCAAATAAGGTCTAAACTAGGATAAGGAAAATTTTAGTTGCTAGGTCTTTTGTCCAAATGTGGAGTCAAAAGATAGGCTCAAACAAATAGGCATATGCTAGGACTTTTAGCCAAATGATGTCAAAATCTAGACTTGAAACAAAGGCTAATGTGATTTGCTTTAATCTAGAAAGTTTGGAAATAACTTTGACATAGACCTGGAACATGGAATCAAACATAAACATGATCATTTAGCATCAGGCATAAGGCAAAATGCTCTTTAAAAAAGTTGTTTTCTCCCTAATAAAGGCACAAATAATGATGAGGATAGGCATTGAATAGACAAACCATCAATAATTTTCAAATTTGGGTAATCAATTAACCAAAGTTATGCAACCTAAAAGAGAAATATCTATGTATCAACCCCATAAATTGAGGCCTAAATAGAAATCAATCAATGTTTAGATCCAAACTTGACAAGGCTAATTGAAAACTCAATGTTGAAAACTAGGATTAGACCAAACAGGCTAGACAAGATGAGCCAACATGATGGCACAAGATAGAGGTCTAAATTGTATACACAAAATGGTTTGAAACAAATGGTTTTGATACAATGGTAAACAAGTATTGAAATAAATTGAGCAGCCTAATGGCATAAGCATGCTCAAATGATGTGGTCAATGTTATGTTTCAAAAGACTTAAAAGGATCAAAATGGTTTGACATGATTTGGGTAGCATAACGCTATCCTCTACAATTCAAATGATACACATACAAATAATTTTATCAAAAATTTCAAAGCACAAGTGTGGTGTAAAATGGCAAGCATAATGCCTCTTTAGACAAAAGAGTGATGTATAAATAAATTAGTTTTGACATGGCTTTATGAATAAACAAACAAGTTCTAGTCTCAAAACATACCAAATGAGAAAATGATCCAAAAAAGACACTAAGTATAATCATCCAAATCCTAACGAGGGTATGGCATGTGGGGTTGACTAAACTATCAATTTTCAAATGTCACTAGGGGAATCAGTTACACAATGACTTTCACACCAAACAATGCAAAAGAAAAGAATGGATTTTGGGTCTGTATCACTCAACTTGTTACATAAAGGTCTAGTACTTTATGTAACTAGTGCATCTTACTATTTACTCAGTGTAGTGTGATTTCCAAAGTGCTACTACATCCCATGTGAAACTCTAAAGGATCCAAATGAAGTCAATGCTGGGAGGTGAAACCCCAGGTCAAAGCTTCCCTAAAGAACTTGTGGGAGGTGATGAAGTCCCCATCATAAGGAAAGTTGCATAAAAATAAATAAATCATGAAAATAGAAATATTTTAGGGTTATTTTCAAGATCACCCAAACTTTAGCAAGTGTTTGGGGAGTGCTTTAGGCGACATTCTTTCTAAGCCTTAGACTAGTCTTTTTGCAATAGGAATGGTGCTTTTGATTCCAAGGGTTCCCTAAAGGGGAAAAATGTAAGAGCATACATATCACACCCCTCTATTTTCTAAAAAAATTTAAATCAAACAACTATTGAAGACAAAAAACTTTTAGAAAGATGAGTTCATTTTTAAGCACCAAATTCAAAAGATTGAGTGGTGTTCATTTGACCCCTTGGTCTTAGTTGTAACTTTAAAAACTAATGATAAAAAAAACATATTTTAGAACCTTAAATGTTACTTTAAGAACCAAAATAATGTTCCTAATTCATTTTAAAGTATGCAAAATATGTTCTAAAACATGATTTATCAAACTTAAAATCCACTAGTTACCTGTCTACCCTTAAGGCATCACCCTAAAAGCAAATATGTTATATTAGAAACATTTTAAAAGGATTTTACAAATTTTGTAAAAAATATATAAAACCTAGAGCTAAACTAATGCCAAATTATAAACATTTAGGATAAAACATATGGTTTAAAAAAAATCATCCAAAATGGAGTCTGTATGACCCCAAACCAAGTATTTTAAAATAACTCTTGGGTTTGAGTTTTTAAGAAAGCATAATGACTAACATCGGTTATATACAACCGACATCGACAATGTCTAATTGAGATCTAACCAATGCCAATTTTGCTAACTGATGCTAGTTGAGCCAAGTAATCGATGTTGGTATTTCTTACTGAAGTCGATTACTGTGTAAAACCGTGGCAACAAAAAATGGCAAAATAAAGTTAGAAAATCAATTTTCAAGAGTTTTAAAGGTCTAAATGGATATTTTAGAGTTTAAAAATGATCTCTTTTAGGTGTGAGATGCATCTTGTCCCACTGGGCATGCCAAGATGTAGAGAGGATTACAAAGCAAGTTAGTCAAGCATTAGTCCATAAACAATGAAACATGCATAAAGAACTAACTAACCAAGCCTATCTATTCTTATGGGAATTAAAAATGATATCAAGAAACAAGTGATAGAAATAAACACCATATTACCTTCCCAAATGGATTCACCATGACCATGTGGCTCAAAAACATGTTCTCCCTTGATCAAGCATCCTTGTCTTTATCAACAATGGTGGTAAGATCCTCCAATGCCTCAAGAACACTCCATAAAACCTAGGCTGTTGATGTGAAAACACTAAACTAGCCTATAAATGAAGCTTTGTATAAATAATTTAGCATTATAGCTTTTAAATGTTTAAGCTTTGAAGATATTTGAGCATAATAACCTTACACTAAAATAGCTTAGAAATGATGTCCATGGCCTCTCTATTTATAGATTTTTGAGATTGGTCAAGATCAACCTCAATTTTCCATCTTAAGATGAAGATGTGTGGTTAAGGATAATCCTAATATTTGGAATTAAATCCATAAGTTTCTTCAAGATGACCTTGGAAGAAGGGGCATTGAAGAGGCATGGGAGGCATTAATTAGGCATGGGTGACCCATAATCCTGATATTTTATGCACTTATGGCTTGATGGATGCCATCCCATAGATGATGTCACTGGGTGATGTAGATAATAAGAATCAATTTTCAAAAATAAATATTTAAAAACTCTCATGGAAAATCCACTTAAGCTCTTGTTTTGGATTAATTAGCCTTAAATAAGGTTAATCAACATTTGTGCAATTATTTAAAAATTAATCCTCAACTAATCAAAATGGTCAAAAAGTCATATTACTGAGTTGTAATTTGACTTGAGAAGAATTAGAAGGTGATTCTAGATGCATTGGAACCACATTCCCATTTAGGATGTTGCCAACAACAAATAAAAAAGGCACATGATATGTACTAATGAATTAAAAGAAAAGAGTGATCTAGAGCACTAAATGGTGAAATGGTCATTTTGACTCAAAATTATCTAATCAAAGTTAGTTGGACCATAAAATGCATTTCCATATTTATGGATACTTTAACCTAAAATGGCATTTGTAAATGACAAGTTTGAACCATTTAGGATGTTTAATGGATTTGGACCTAAAATGTACATTTGAGTGCAATTTGAGTAAGATTGATAATTTCAACATAAATGGTTTTAAGAATTGGATGTCTACACTTATGACCCAAACATAAGAACCATCATCCCCTTTGGACTTACCAATAATCAAACAAATTTGTCTATGGGGGACTTGATCAACCATTCCTCACTCTTATCACCACTCTATATATTCAACCTTTCACTTTTGGTTTTTCCTATCTAAGCAATCCAGCCTTTGCCAAAACCTATCTTCATCACTATGCTTAGAAAGGATTTGGTATGGTACTTTATGAATAAGGACCTCATGAATTCCCTATTATCAAAACTTAAAAACCTCATGAGTGCTTTGGGCTTGGGTTTAAACCACCAGAAGAACCCACATCGCCAAAACCCATTACTACCGCATGGAAGAGATTCCACCCTCATCTAGTTCATCTTCCCAATTTGAAGACTCCAACATCATCCCATCTAATTTATTTTATCAATAACATTAGTTTAGGCCCAATAACCTATCAATATGGTGGCCAAACTAAAACCTTTCCTCTCATCCATCTTGAGATGATTGATTGTGATTCACCCACTATTCACACCATCTAATGCTAAGATTATTCTTCCATCTTTACCTACCTTTGTGTAGGGGATTATTCTATATACAAATCCATTCCCCCTGAGAACCAAAGCATGTTAAATGAGTCAACTACTAATATTAACTTTAGAACTCAAGAAAACCTTTACATCATTAAAATTGTCCAATCCTTAAACTCAAATGAGCAACAAGATTATCCCACCTTCCTTCAAGATCGTAGCATCGCATTCACATGTTCTTATTAGGATATGCTTGAGATTGACCCATTTATAGCTATCCATAACATTATTACCCATCTTGAGGTGAAGCTGGCACAATAAAAGCTTTGAAAAATGCACCCTCGCATAGCTCTTCTCATCAAAAAATAACTTCAACACCTTATATCCATCAACTTCATTCAACTAATTAATTATCCATAATATATCTCTAACATCATTCGCATCACCAAACCCACTGAGGGACTTCATCTTTGCATCAATTTTCATCACCTTAACCTTGTATATCCCAAGGATGAATTTATTTTACCAAACATAAACCAACTAGTTGATTTTACATTGGGCCACGAGATGTTATCTCTCATAGATGGATTTTTAGGATACAATCAGATTTTGATCACCCCCTCAGATCAACAAAAAACTGCCTTTATCAACCGTTGGGGCACCTTTTACTATCGAGTCATGATTTTTAGTTTAAAAAATGTAGGAGTGACTTATCAATGAGCCATGACCTATATCTTCCATGATATTATCTATAAGATTGTAGAAGATTATGTGGATGTTCTCTTGGGAATATCCAAACATCATAGGGATCATCTATCTATTCTTGCTATCATCTTCAATAGAGTAATCCAATTTCATGTCAGGCTCAATTCCAAGAAATGAATTTTTGGGGTTCTCTCTAGGAATCTCCTTGGCTTTATCATTTCCGTTTATGGAATTGAAGTTGATCCTACCAAGGTCAAGGCCATCTTAGAAATGCCTCCTCCAACGAACCTAAAACAACTTCATAGTCTATAGGGAAAACTCCAATCTATGCATCATTTCATCTCCTAGATATCACATAGATGCCAACCCTTTCACCATCTCCTAAAGAAAGACACCTCCTTTAAATGGACCAAAGATTTTCAAAAATCCTTTGATTCACTCAAGGAGTACCTACTTTCTCTACTATTTCTTATCCCACCTAAGGATGACCAACCTTTCTACATTTACATATCTACCACTGATTACTCTCTAGGTGCAATGATGACTCATCAAGATGAACAAAATAAAGATCAAGCCATCTATTATATCAACCACACGCTTATAGAGTATGAGACATGATATACCCATCCTTAAAAACTTTATCTTACTCTCATTTTTGTCACCTCTAAACTCCATCATTACCTTCTTAATCACAAAACATACATTATTATCAACACTAACCCACTCAAGTATATGCACTCCAAGCCATACCAAAATTAACATATGGATAAGTGGCTCATGATTTTAGCTAAGTTAATTCTTGAGTTTCTTCAACAAAAATAAATTAAATGGTAGGTCATCACTGGCCAATTGGCTAAAGATCCCCTCCCAGATAACCAACCCATTCCATTGACCTTTCCAGATGAGTCTCTTACAACTCTTTCTTAGGAAGAACCCCCTTACCAAATGACCACGTTTTTTGATAGCTCTAAATGCCAACATGGTGGGGGTGTGGGTGTAATTTTCATTCCCTCATGGAGAACCTCTTCCACTTTCCTTTAAACTTGACTTTGAATGTACTAACAACATGATGGAATATGAAGCTTTGGTCATCAATCTCCAAACTGCTCTCACCTTGGGAATCAAAACCATTCCTATCTTCGGTGATTCCTTACTCATGATCAACCAAGTAAATGGGTCATATCAATGTAAAAATGATGTTTTACAAAAATATAAGCTTCTCATTGAGAAACTCTTAACATATTTTGAAAATTACCAAAACTAGTTAGTACCTTGATCTACTAACAAATTTGTAGATACAATGGCCTCCCTTACATCTCAAATTCCCTCTCAACCCATTGAATCTAAATTATTTGTCACCATCCATAATTTCATTAGGTCTTCATATATTAGTTCAAACCTTCATACCAGTTTTAGTTTGGAGGCATCTCCTTTAGACGTCTAGTATGACCAAAATTTTAATTACCTAAACCTTAGCATCATTCCACCTGACCTCTCAAAGAATGCTCAGAAATCCTTTGTTTAGGGTACCTCTCATTATACTATACTAGGAATAATCCCTTACAAATGTGTCTTTGATAGCCTTCTTCTCCATTGTCTATGAAGTTATAATATTTCCCATGTTATTAAGGAAACTCATAACAGAGTTTGTGGGGGACATTTTAGTGGCCTCATTATCATAAGAAGAATCCTATGCCTTGGCTACTATTGGCCTACCCTTAATTATTACTACTATGATTATGTAAATAAGTGTTTCAAATTCCAATAACACACTAACTTACATCATGTACCTACTCATGGACCTTAAGTATCCAAAGATTATTGGCCCTTCTCATAGTGGGGGCTTGATCTCATTTGAGAAATCAATCCTCACTCATCTCAATGACACCAATTTATCATCACTGCTACCAAATATTTCACTAAATGGGTGGAAGTAATTCCCTTTATCTTAATCAAAACTAAAAAAATATCAATTTCATCAATCACCACATCATATGTCATTTTTGTGTCCCTCACAAAATCATCATTGGTAATAACAAATCCTTCATGTTGATGCAAGAAAGTGCACCCAGTGGCAAGAAAACAAGTTCCTGCCCTCTCCTTGCAACATGGAAACTCCTCTCTTGCCTATGGGATAATGAAGCTAGAGAGGAGAGTCTATAGATAAGGGCTAGCTCCCTTTGATGTATCATGTTTGTTTCAACAAGTGCAAATACATACAAGTATATATATATATATATATATATATATATATATATATATATATATAAACTTGGGGGAATGAAAAGGGAGGAAAATATAGGAATACAAACTACTCTAAGGAGGTGATACACCAAAAATAGGTTGACCTTCACACATCCACATTCAAAATCAGACAAAACAACAAGACATACACTTCAGGCTTGGCAAAAGGACTAGACTACAAGAGAAAGACAGGGAGGCTCTCATGAAAACACAAAAACAAAGACTCACCAAGGTGTTGTACAATACACACTGTAAGTGACTTCCCCTATTTTATACTTCCAAAATGAGCTCTTTTCCTGTAAGCTACAAATTGGCACCTTGTAGATAACTAGTCTGTTGGTGTTGAACCTATGAGAGCATCAAAGATAATGACTAAACATAAATAACACTCAGAACATACATAAAATATCTATCCAAGATGGAGGCAAAACTATATTTTTATTGATTCAAGTGGAAATTTTAGCAGAGCTACGCTTTGTAAAATTGTGGAAGATTATTACCAAATGACAAGTATCAAATATATATTAGAAAAAAAGGAAGCCCATGTGGCATTCCTTCAACAAGTGGCCATCACGTCCCTTCAACAAGTTGCTCAAAACATTAATGAGCTATGGGCTTTGTCTACTCGAAGTCCACAATTTTAATCTCAAAACATGGTTTGTCCACCCATCAAATGTAAAATGAAGAAACCGGTTACATTACTTAGTTGTTATGTCTTCTCATGATCAATTCGAAGGAACTATTTCACTTGCTAGAGTCACTTCTCAAATTGGCACCACTTAGACTTAACTGCTTGCTCATTCCATGTATGTCTTCTTATTTTTTATCAATTTTGTCTCTATCTATCTTGTTCAACCCCCCAGGGGTGAACTTTCAATAGGTTGCTACATTCTGGGCTCCTTGGCAATACTTTCTCAGTTGGAAACAAAGGCCATTCTATTCTACTAAATTTGATGCTCATCTAGCCATCAATATTTGAAAACCAATGGATATTCCATCATCTTGAAATTGATGGCTTCTCAGGCATAATCACTTGAGAACCAACAGCTAAATCATTATGCTAAATTTGACATCCACCAGGACATCATCAAGTCCATTACCACCTCAGTCGGGTCCAATGCCATGTGGCATCCTTTCAGGCACTTCTTTGTATTTGAATTTTCTTAGCACCTATCCCTTTGAAAAGGTCCTATCATCCCAGCTAGAAGTCCCCCACAAGGTC
This sequence comes from Torreya grandis, assembly GCA_037957365.1. Classification (NCBI taxonomy): domain Eukaryota; kingdom Viridiplantae; phylum Streptophyta; class Pinopsida; order Cupressales; family Taxaceae; genus Torreya; species Torreya grandis. Next base: position 2,367,441 of record JARHVA010001626.1, read on the forward strand.
ACCTACCCTTTGGGGTGCTTCAGTGGGCCCTTTATTGCTTGAACTACCCTCCCGGGCTCCCATAAGCAAATTATTCGCAGATAATTTCCCTAGGTTAATTCCCTGGGTTTGCGGCTTCACTTGAATTTATGCAGACAAATTGTCTATAGACAATTCCCATGGACAATTTGTCCATGTAAATTCTTCTGGATTTGTTTAAAGCTTGCTTTGTTTCCATAGATAAATTATCCACAGACAATTCTCGTAGACAATTTGTCTGCAGAAATTCTTCTGGACTTAGTCGATTCACATAAAATAAAACTTTGAACTTGAACCTTGAATTTACCTGGGTCCTTCACTTCATGTGCCTACCCTTCAAAAGGGCCCTTTTGACCATTTGACTGCCTGAGTCTTTAAAAATTTAAAGTGTCTGCCTGCCCTCCAAAAGGGCACTTTGACTTTTGATTGTGCCTTCAGCTAAGGGAAGCCCCTTGAACCAAACCCATTGAACCAAAATTTGGTTCAACGATTCAAGGTTCAAAGGAGCATGCCGATGAACCAAAGGGCTGATGAACTCATGCATTAAACTTTTTGTTGAACCTAGACCGTTGAACCAAGAATGGTTCAATGGTTCAACTAAGTGCGTCGATGAACCAAGGAAGGCCAGTGAACCAATATCAAATCGAACATGTGAACTTAAGCTGTTGAATCAAGTACGTTGAACCTAGACCATTGAACCAAAATTTTTGGTTCAATAGTTCAATGGTTCAAAGGTTCAACACATATTGCATTTAGGTGCTTAAACTAAGATGAACTAGGCCGAACCAAGCTCGTTGAACCAAAAATTTTGGTTCAACAGTTTGGTTCAACCATTATTGAACTAGGATACTCAACTCAAAATTGAACCTTTGAACCAAGAAACTAAACCCAAAATTAAACCAAGCCATGAAACAGAGAATGCTAAACCTGAACAACCTAAAATATAACTGGCATGAACAATAAGGGAAGAAGGAGACCAAAATTTTACCTGTGGGTAAAATTTGGTCAACAAATTGGCAACTCCCAGGGGAAGCATGCCTACTATGCTTAGAGACTAGTTGCCTTGCAATCAATTGGGCATGGAGTCAGATGATAACTTTGAAAACCAGCAAGATCTTTGACAAAACTTAGAACCAGCCACATAGACTTACCTCTAAGGAAATGAAAGCACACACAAGGCTAAGAAAACTATTACTTGTGCAACAACACTTAGGGAAAATGGGAAAGAAAACAAGGGAAAATATGTACAACTTAAAAGAGACTTAGTGGCAATGCTTTAGATGTATCCCATTAACTAGGATACACAATTCTTCACCATCCATCCTAGAGAGTTAGAATGCATTATGCTACTTGCACTGAGTAATTATGTAAGGACCACTTCATAAGGCATCAAATTTTGCATGTTTTCTAGGCTTGGCTCAATCTTTGTCCCACTTTAAGACAATGTCTCTTCAGCCAAATATTTTAGTGAAGATTTCTTGTTGAGGTGCCTTTTTACTTGCTATTGGCGACTGGTCATAGAAGCCATAGCCTAATCCCTCATTTCTTGGAGCTCCATTAGCTCACACAACCTGACCTCCATGTTGCTTCCTTCTTTAAATTGTAGCTGATGAGTGAGGTCCAGTGCTAGCAATTTGAGGGAAATGGGAAGCCTAGCTTCCCTTCCATATACAAGTGTATATGGAGAGTTTCTGATTTCTCTCTTTAGAGTGATTCGATCAGCCCATAGAGCTATCTTTAACATGGCATGCCAAGTCCTTTGATTTTCTTCCATAGTCCTCTTTATGATTCTGATCAAATTTTTGTTGGACTCAGCCATCCCATTCCCTTGTGGGTAATAATTTGATGAAGTACGTAGATATATACCATACCTTAGTGCCCATTCACTTATTTTGGTCCCCAAAAAAGCCAAAGCATTATCTGAGATTATGGTGGCTGGGACCCCAAATCTTGTTACCAGGTCCTCATAAAATTCCAAGACTGTGCTTTCATTTGCCTCTTTTAGGGTGATGGCCTCCACCCACCTGGTGAAATAATCCATGGCAGTCAAAACCCACTTGTGTCCAGTACTGGAGGGAGGATTGATCATTCTTATGAAATCTAAGCCCCACTACATGAATGGCTATTCCACTTGAATAGGCTGTAGAGGCATGGTAGCCAATCATTGTTTTTCATCAAAAAGTGCACACTTCAGGCACTTTCTCACCCAAGCATGGGTGTCTTTGAAAAGAGTAGGCCAGAAATAACTAGCTCTCATTATCCTTGCTACAGTAGCTCTAAGAGCAAAATGACCACCTACTGGCCCATCATGAAACTCAGCCAGTACCTTATTAGCCTAAGTGGGGTCAATGCATCTTAGAGGAACCCCAGAGAGATCCTTCCTAAACAATACTTCATCAAATAGAACATAAGGAAGGGACTAGAGTTTAAAATACCTTCTTTCGGTCTTATCAAGACCTTGTGGACACTCACCCATGAGAAGGAAATGCCTCATTTCCAGCGTCCAATCCTTTATGATAGCTGGTTCTTATGTTATGGCTACGTCATGGATTAGCAAGCTATTTTCCCTTTTTTATTTGAAATCCACAGCCAACTGTTTGTACAGGCCTCTACCCCTCACCAGCTTGGTGATCTTAATGTTTATATCATACTCTATTACTTTGGTAATCCATCCCACCCTTTTCTCATTTAAATCTTGATTGGTCAAGAAATCCTTGACACCAAGATGTGGGACCATAAGATGAATCCTACTATTAGACAACATATACCTAAATTTCTTTAAGCTTTGCACTACTGCTAGGACTTGCTTTTCTACATATGTGTACCTAACTTTGAAGTCCTTTAACCCTTGGCTAAAGAAGGTGAGTGGCTGCTCGAGGTCATCACCATTTACTTGGGTAAGCATGGTGGATATCACTTCTTCATTACTGAATGTATAGAGGTTGAAGTCTTTACTGAAGTTAGGGCTGATCAGAGTGGGTGCATGGGCTAAACCCTGCTTGATGGCTTCAAAGTTGTCTTTTCTTTGCATTGTCCACTTAAATTCTTCACCTTTCCTCAGCATAGAGGTCAGGGGCTTAACTATCTCGATAAAATTTGGAATGAATCTCTAAATAAAATTTATCTTGCCACAGAAACTTTGTAGGCCCTTCTTGTGCTTTGGTAGGGACATCTCCAGAATAGAGCAAACTCTCTCAGGGTCAATGGACAAGCCCTTCTTGGACATGATGTGGTCAAGGACTTTCCCCTCATGAACAATAAACACACACTTCTTTAGATTAAGAGAGATGCCAAACTCCCTAAACCTTTCAAAAATTTTCCTGAGGTGCTCTAGTGTTAGCTCGCTTCCTTGGAGAATACCGTTACATCATCAAGGTATACTAGCATGTTGTTATTTATCAAGCCACCAAAAGCCATGTCCATGGCTCACTGAAAGGTAGCACTAGCATTAGATAGCCCAAATGACATCTTCTTGTAGGCAAACGTTCCCCATTTGGTGGTGAAGGCTATTTTGTACTAGTCACAGCCTTATACCAGAATCTGATTATACCCTGAATAGCCATCCAGGAGGGAGAAATGCTCGCTACCAGTTACTTTCTAAAGGATCCACTCCATGCTCGAAAAGGGATAATGATCTTTTAAAGAGACTTTATTAAGGTCTTTGAAGTCGACACACAACTTGATCTCCCCATTTTTCTTTCTAACAGGAACAAGGTTGGCCAGCCATGAGGAATGTTTGATTGGAAATATAATTCTAGACTCAATTAATCTGGCCAATTCCTTCTACATGAGGGGCTCAATTGTAGGATTGACAGGCCTTTGCCTTTGTGTGATTGGCTTGGTGCCTTCTTCTAATTCAATGGTGTGCTAGGAAAGCCTTGGGTCGAAGCCTTTCAAGTCGCTCTAATCCCATGTAAACACATCAGTGAATTCTTGACACAGTAGAATGAAAGCTCACCTCTCTTGAAATGTGGAGACCTTACCAAGCGCAAGCAGCTTGTCCTTGAAAATTTTGACCCTTTCATAATTCTCCTCTTTGGTCATGATGCATGCCTTGTTATTTCTTAGTTGGTCATATCCATTGAAAATGCTTTCAAGCATGACCAAACCTTTAGGGAGTTTATTGTTCTTTAACTAAACAATTTGATTTCCATATTGTTGCTATAATTTCACCTGGTTGTGTATTGAAAACTCAACCTCTTCTTATAAGAAGAAAGATATCTACTGGTCACTTTCAAAAACTTGCTAATTTGTAATGTTGTCTAGGATAGAGGGTCGAACTACCACTTTCTGATGGCATGAACCACAATCTCAGCTTATTTCCCTTGAAACGTCAGATTGAGCACCAATTACTGCCAACCTATCAGCTTGTTTGTTCTACTCCCTGGGAATTGAGGTAATATTAAAGGCCCAAAAATCTTTCATCAAGTCCTAGACCCTATGCTTGTAAGACTTTAGTAAGGATTTCTTTGTTAGATTTTGGCCTTTCACCTAATTTATAATCAGCTCACTGTCTCCCAAGACCTGTAACTCCTTAATCCCTCTTTTTCTTGCCCATTCAAGCCCATGAATCAAAGACTCATATTTTGCAACATTACTCATGCAAGAGAATGTGAAATGGAAAGATAAAAAGTACCTTTATTTTGAAGGGGAAACCAACATCGCCCCACCACCAGCGCCTAGCTTACTTTTGGAACCATCAAAATATAGCTGCCATAGACCAAGGTTGTCCTAGCTAGCCTTCATTAAATTGGGAATAAAGGCACCCTCCTCATGCAAGCAATAGACTCCAAGGTCTACCTCCTCAATAAAATTATATGGATCATGTTTTAAGTTATCATTTCCCCACTCATCCAAGAGTAGGTCTGAAACTCCTTCAAGAGCAGAGGATGGAGCTTGGCCTATCTGGGACTCTTCTAGGTTGATGATTATGTAACTGACATTTGCTGCCTTTGGTGAATATGGTTCAAGATGATCCTTGTAGAGTGGCTCATTCTCAATTTTCACCTTGGTCCCATACTTGGTTCTAAAAACTAGATATGACCAATTTGCTGCTAGATAGCCACCTATTTTTGATGTGAAGTCCCTGGATAAGAAAATTGAAAAATACGGAGGAACATCCGCTACCATGATATCATGGGGAATTGAGAAGTTTGGGCAAGCATGCAATGTCAAGCCTAAACCCTTCACAATCCCAACTATTTTTGTAGGTGTCCCATCTAACTGTAGGACTCCTTTATTCATTTCTTCATACTTTAATCCCATCTTATTGGCAATGCAATTGGGCATCACTGAGGTGCTAGCTACACTGTCAATTATGCAGTTGTGTACCAAGAAGTCCCCAATGATCAATGATACATAGAAAGGGGGAATATTTTCTTATTTCTTTACTTGACCTGAAGTGGAAGGCTGCCCATTTTTCATTATGACATTATTAGTGCTTGTTGGGGCAGCTTGTCAGTCCAGCTCATGCAATTCTTTCTTCAATACGTCCTTTTGTCTTGGAAGAGACAATGAATCCCATAAAGAGATGCTCACATGCAACTTCTTCATCTAGTCCACTATATTGACTTGGGGACTACCTCCCTTCACATTTTCTTTTGGGCTAATCCCAACTAGAGCTGTAGGCTGAGGCGTTGAAGGTATAAACAGCTGCCTAAAATTTGGGGCCTTTGAATTAGAGTGTGATGGAGGAGGTGTTGCTGCCACTTGAGTGGTAGCCTGGGCTTCTCCCATTGCCCTTCTATTAAACCTCATGTTAGCTGCAACATAATTAGCTTGATTATTTGTAGTGTCTACATAATTTACTAAATAAAATTCCCCCTCCAAATGATTCATCATGGTGGAATTAGGTTGGGCCTGATTGCTACTTGTGCTGCGTTGCATTGAAGGTTCGAGGACCTAAGATTGAGTAGCTGTTTAGTTGTCTAAATTCTAAAAATAATTCATCATCTCATTTGTGTAAATGGCCTATTCTTGACCATGTCCCATGGTCAAATAGCTTGGCTACTCTTGTACTAAATTGTTTTGAATAGGCACCATGAATTTAGATGATGAAGAGGGACCGGTGTTGTAATTTTGAAATGGCCTGGTTATAGTGAGTTGGCCCTAACCTTGATTATAATTCTAAAAGAGGGGGTCTAGGGGCTTGACCATAATTCTGGTATCCCTGATTTGGTCTATTGCCTTGACCTCTCTGCCTTTTAATGGCAATAAGTTCATTGGACATGTTCTACAACAGACTCTTAACCTTGTTAAGCTCATTGGTCAGAACAACAACTAGTTTTTCAATGGTAGGCAGGGGAGCAATTATGGGAGCATCAATTTGAATTGGGGGCAACAATTCTAGGAAAAGTAGCATGTGAGGCCTAGGGGTGATCTTTCCAGCTTGTACCAAGCAATTCTCAATGGTTATGGCAATGTCATAAGCAATAGGCAATATATGCCCTCCCATAGATTGTATCACTACTACAATGTCATTGTTTGATGCTTTTAAATAGTACAAGAAAGTGTAGCTAGGAGTCAACCTTACCAGGATGGGAATTCTATCCCATGTCTTTTGAAATCACGTGTTGAAGTCTTGCATATACTCATGCGGAGCTCTCTTTATGGTCATCAGCTGCTCAGCAAGTGAGAGGCCATCACTCTTTTCCCCAAAATGATCTGTTAACTGAGTGCCCAATTCATTCTAAGAATGTATGGAATTCAAAGGAAAGGTCTCGTACCAATCAAGAGCCTTGCCTTTCAAAGACAATGCTAAGCAATCTGATGGCAATATTTTCTTCTATTACATTGTGGATATTGCAAAGGTTAGCAATATTCTTAATATGCTCAATGATTGTAATGGGCCCCACTCCATTGAAAGAAGGCACATTTTTTAGAGTTGTTCCTAAAATTGGATCATAGCGTGGGATATTCAAGGGGCTCTCACCATGAAAAGCTGCAAAAGGCAATGCCATGGCTGGGATTGGCTGTAACTAGGGCTGTGCTGCATATGTGTCTCTTACAATAGGTCTAGGAGGGTCATTTGTTGGATAAGGATGAGTTCTCTCAAACCTTAGCCTTTTTGTAGAGTTCAAAGGTAACTCAACAAAATCAAAAGGAACCCCTCTAGAAGTAGACCTTGTGGTGACCTTAGGCATAGAATATTAAGCAACTAGTCTTCAAATAGAAATGAAGCTCTTACTAGTGGAGTCACCAGATGCTGGAAAACTTTGAATTGGCTGTATCAAGACCAGCATCAATCCTAAACTTTGCTAAGTTATAAAACTGAGTGTCCCATCGAGCGTGCCAAAACTGTTGATGCAAGAAAGTGCACCTAGTGGTAGGAAAACAAGTTCCTACCCTCTCCTCGCAACATGGAAACTCCTCTCTCACCTGTGGGATAGCGAAGCTAGAGAGAAGAGTCTCTAGATAAGGGCTAGCTCCCTTTGATGTATCATGTTTGTTTCATCAAGTGCAAATACATACAAGTATATATATATAGCTATATAAACTAGGGGGAATGAAAAGGGAGGAAAATATAGGAAAACAAACTACTCTCCCATGTGGCATTCCTTCAACAAGTGGCCATCGCATCCCTTTAACAAGTTTCTCAAAACATTAATGAGCCGTGGGCTTTGCCTACTCAAAGTCCACAAATTTTAATGTCAAAATGTGGTTTGTCCACCCATTAAATGTAAAATGAATAAATTGGTTACATTACTTAGTTGTTGCATCTTCTCATGATCAATTCAAAGGAACTATTTCACCTGCTAGAGTCACTTCTCAAATTGGTGCCACTTAGACTTAACTGCTTGCTCATTCCATGTATGTCTTCTTGTCTTTTATCAATTTTGTCTCTATCTAGCTTATTCGGCCCCCCAGGGGTGAACTTTCAGCAGGTTGTTGCATTCTAGGCTCCTTGGCAATACTTTCTCAGTTGGAAATAAAGGCCATCCTATTCTACTAAATTTGATGCTCATTCGACCGTTAAGCTTTGAAATCCAACAGATATTCCATCCTCTTAAAATTGATGGATTGTCAGGTGTCATCACTTGAGAACCAATGGCTAAACTTTTCTGCTAAATTTGATGTCCACCGAGACGTCATTGGGTCCATTGCCACATGGCATCCTTTCAATCACTTCTTTATCTTTGAATTTTCCTAGCACCTATCTCTTTGAAAAGTCCTATCGGCCTGGCCAGAAGTCCCCCGTAAGGGTACCTACCCTTTACGGTCCTTTGATGGGCCCTTTATTTCTTGAACTGCCCTCCCAGGCTCCCACAGGCAAATAGTTTGTAGACAATTTCCCTGGGTTAATTCCCCCAGGTCTGTGGCTTCACTTGAATTTCCATGGACAAATTGTCTACAGACAATTTGTTGGGATAAATAACCGGAAGCACACAATTGATTACTAAGCAAATTAATATGTGGAAATTAACCAGAATACACAAGTAACTAGAATTTAGAAATAACACATGATATGAAAGACAATACACAACTTGTATTAAAACTCTTGCAGAAAAGAATACAATAAAGAAGATGCCACTTCTTCTCCACCACCTCTTCAAAGGCTGATCCCACACCTCAATTGAATAGTAATTCTCTCCTCAAAGCTCTCTCTCTTAGGTCCCAACACCCAACTCAAACATAGAGTTGGTGTTCACCTTATACCTGTGTTCCATGCACACCACAAGTGCTCCATGCACTCCACAAGTACTCCACGTACTCCACAAGTACATGAACGTACTTCAAGTAGATCTCCCCTGAACCTACAACAACTTAAACCTCAATAGACCTTACTTATGAAAGGAACTCCCTTGCCTTCCTCTTTGCTCTATCTGAGTACGCACCTGTACTCCAAGTAGATCCTTCCTAATTCTACTCCCTGTTGTGTTGCTGTCCTATCTGATCTTGCACACCTACAAATCAACCTGGTTCTGCACACCTGTGAACCTTGACCTTACACACACATACACCTGCATATCAATGATCTTACTTACCCTGTAGATCTCCTATAGAAGCCATGCACACCAGCTGACTAAGATCATACACTCCTGAAGAACCCTATTGATTCTCTAATCCATCACCCACCTTGGTACTGTGGCACTAGGAGGAACACACCATGCTCACCTCACACACAGAAGGAGCTTATAATATTTCTCTCTTACTCTCTAGCACTAATTTACAATACAACCATGAGTCTATTATATAGATCTCATCCAAACAATAATTAGACATCTAATTATAATAATTAGATCCATAGCTCTCAATCTAAAATTAGCTCTCATCATGCAAACACTTGGTTCGTCAACTGACTGCCTGTAATATACTTTTAGTCAAACCACAGAGGCAACTAACATCGGTCCCTGTCTGCCTGGGGGTGCCAACACTGGCCGATCTCTGACCAATGTCAGTTGCTTCCTGTCTCCTACCTACCATCGTCGGTTGGCCTGACCGACGCTGGTGTCTGTGACACTCTGCAACTCTTCTGCAACCTCCTCCATGTCTACATCAGTGAAGCTTTTAGCTCCACAACCTAAAAATCTCCCACTTGGAGATAAACAGCTGCACTATACCTGTACCTGTACCCCATCTAATCTATTTCTTGGCTTGTATCCCTCTTCAAGATCAATCTTGAAGACAACTCCCATTGCTTAGGAAAACTCAGGTCTATACTAGACCTCATGTTATTTCAGACACTTAACTGTCTAGCCCTTAGTGTTCTCCGATTATGCATCCTAAACCTCACCAACACCTGATTCACATCAGCTCCCACTGGAAACAAAATCAACCTGTGATCTCCATGTCTCCCATGTCAAAGAATTTCACTGCTCCAAATTCTTCATAGCAAACCACTGAACTAATCTTACCCTTAGCTCAGCAAAACCCTGTATGTACAAACCCTGCTAGCAAACATACCATCCATATACAGTAATAGAATGATGTCATGACTCATCATCCACCTGGTAAGGCTAACCATAGTAGTTACCTGACATTGATTGAAGCCATGCTTCATCCTCCATCTATCAAAACTTGTACCACTGTCCTGCAGCTCCTCAAGACCATATGTCTTGGTCTTCCATCTCACATGTCCATTCTCTCTATTCTTCAACAAAGGTATCCATTTGTCTCTATGCTTTCTTCCCATTGGCAACCCTACCAAATCTTTGCTTGGTTCTGCACACTCTCCATGCCATGCTCCCACTGTTTCCTAGATCCTTCCTGCTCTATAGTATGCAACAAGTGTAAAGAAGAGGAACAATGAATTTGAGGCTTACTTACCACCTTCAATCCTCCATATGGGTGTTTGAGACTCCTTGATAGTGTGTTGTCCACCCAAAATCTGTTATAGTGACCGACCTTGACCACCCCACAGTCTGCATCCAATCGACATCAGTTCCTGTGCCTATCCTAACTACCAACCCTGCCAACGTCAGTGTCTCTGCGGCCGACATCGGTCCTCATGACCAACGTCAGTCTTAACTACTGCCGATGCTAGTTTTCCTACTAATGTCGGTACCTGTGTTTCTTATAAGTGATGAGTTTTTACCTGTGAGCTCCTTTGAATCAATCCCCATGTCCAAACTGCCCTGCTCAGAAGTATCCAGCCCCATCCACTGATCTCTGTCCACCATTTCCTCCAAGAACACCAAGGCTTTCCAGTGCTTAGAGCTTGTCAAATATATCTATCTTCCACTTAAGAACATGCATCTCCTTCCTAATCATGTGACCAAGCCTACGAAGCCACGTCTCCGTAACAAAAGAAGAATCAGTAATATAAATAAGTAGATAAAGAGTACCTATTTTCTTACCACCAGCAAATTCAAGTGCATCTACTGTGAGAGATATTGTACATCTCTCATCACCCAACCTTTCTAAAGAAATTAGCCATATCTCCAAACTTGGGGACCTGCATGACCTCTTTCAATACCAATGTGTTGGCCACCTGCGATTTCAGCTTCACTTCCCCTTTGCCAGTTCTTTGGCAAGGCTCACCAGCTCCTCTCCCTGGGGCTGCATGGAAAGAGGCAATCGAATCTATTATCCAAGATTCAACATTATCCAAGAAACCTCCCAAAGCATCCTGTGCAACAACACCTACAACATCTACATCTTTAGTTCCTTCATGCTGATCTACTACCAACCAACAATATTCTTTTGGACCTGCTCTTTCTTTCCATATGACCGTTGGTGACCATCTATGCTTTTCAACTCCTCCATTCTTAGCTTACTTTGATCTGCCATTGTTCTACTCCCACTCGATCAGAAACCCCTAAGATTGACCTGTAACCAAACACAAAACCTGCTCCCTACAACCTTAGCTCTGATACCACATGTTGGGATAAATAACCAGAAGCACACAATTGATTACTAAGAAACTTAATATGCGGAAATTAACCATAATACACAAGTAACTAGAATTTAGAAATAACACATGATATGAGAGACAATACACAACTTGTATTAAAACTCTTACAGAAAAGAATACAATAAAGAAGATGCCACTTCTTCTCCACCACCTCTTCAGAGGCTTCCCACACCTCAAGTGAACAGTAATTCTCTCCTCAAAGCTCTCTCTCTTAGGTCCCAACACCCAACTCAAACATAGAGTTGGTGTTCACCTTATACCTATGCTCCACACACACCATAAGTGCTCCACGCACTCCACAAGTACTCCACCTACTCCAAAAGTACATGAACATACTTCAAGTAGATCTCCCCTAAACCTGCAATAACCTGCACCTCAATAGACTTTACTTATGGAAGGAACTCCCTTGCCTTCCTCTTTGCTCTATCTGACTACACACCTGTACTCCAAGTAGATCCTTCTTAATTCTGCTCCCTATTGTGTTGTTATCCTATCTGATCTTGCACACCTGCAAATCAACCTAGTTCTGCACACCTGTGAACCTTGACCTTGCACACACATACACCTACATATCAATGATCTTACTTACCATGTAGATCTCCTATAGAAGCCATGCACACCAGCTGACTAAGATCATACACTCCTGAAGAACCCTACTGATTCTCCAATCTAGCACCCACCTTGGTATTGTGGCACTAGGAGGAACACACCATGCTCACCTCACACATAGAAGGAGCTTATAATATTGCTCTCTTACTCTCTAGCACTAATTTACAATACAACCATGAGTCTATTATATAGATCTCATCCAAACAATAATTAGACATCTAATTATAATAATTAGATCCATAGCTCTCAGTCTAAAATTAGCTCTCATCATGCAAACACTTGGTTCGTCAACTGACTACCCATAATATACTCGCAGTCAAACCACACAGGTGATCGACATCGGTCCCTATCCGCTTGGGGGTGCCGACGTCGGCCGATCTCTGACCGACATCGGTTGCTTCCTGTCTCCTACCTGCCGTCGTCAGTTGGCCTGACTGACACCGGTGGTTGTGACACTCTGCAACCTCTTCCATGTCTGCATCAGTAAAGATTTTAGCTCCATAACCTAACACAATTCCCACAGATAATTTGTCTGCAAAAATTCTTCCAGACTTAGTCAATTTGCATAAAAATGAAAATTTAGAACTTGAACCTTGAATTTACCTGGGTCCTTTACTTCGTGTGCTTTCCCTTTGAAAGGGTCCTTTGGCTATTTGACTGCCCTAGTCTTTGAAAAGTTGAAGTGTCCCCTCACCCTCCAAAAGGGCACTTTGACTTTTGACTATGCCTTCAGCCAAGGGCAATCCCTTAAACCGAACTCGTTGAACTAAAATTTGGTTCAACGGTTCAAGTTTCAAAGGAGCGCACCAATGAACCAAAGGGCTGATGAACTCATGCATTGAAATTTTCATTAAACCTAGACCTTTGAACCAAGAATGGTTCAATGGTTCAACTAAGCGTGCTGATGAGCCAAGGAAGGCCGGTGAACCAAAATCAAACTGAACATGTGAACTTAAGCCGTTGAACCAAGTACGTTGAACCTAGACTGTTGAACTAAAAAATGGTTCAATGGTTCAATGGTATGAAGGTTCAACACATATTGCATTTAGGTGCTTGAACTGAGATGTTAAATTGAGGTGAACCAGGCCAAACCAATGAACTCCTTGAACTTTGAACCAAGCTTGTTAAACCAAAAATTTTAGTTCAATGGTTTGGTTCAACCATTATTAAACCATGATAATAAAATCAAAATTGAACCTTTGAACCAAGAAATTGAACCTAAAATTGAACCAGGCCATGAAACAGAGAATGCTAAACCTGAACAACCTAAAATATAACTAGCATGAATAGCAAGGGAGGAAGGGGACCAAAATTTTACCTATGGGCAAAATTTGGTCAACTCTTCAAAAAAAAGAAAGTTCAAACCCTCTACGATGTTTTTAGCATCAATATTAGCCATTCCTCACCTTATCATCCATAGGCAAATAGATAAGTGGAAGCCTCCAACAAAACCCTTATCAATATGCTAACCAAAGTTTTAAGTGCTTCAGGTCAGGATTGGCACCTGCACATCCCATTCACTTTATGGGCCTATCACACTAGCATTTAAACCTCCTTAGGTGCTACACCTTTTTCCCTAGTCTTTGGTATAGAGGTTGTCTTACCTATTAAAGTCTAGATCCCCTCTCTTTTCATATCCTTGAAATACATCATTTTTGAAGATGATTATTGTCAAGAATGCCTCACATGTCTTGAGTTGCTTGATGAACATCACCTTGCTTCCCTTAACCATCTTCATGTTTACTAAGAGTGTATCACCCATGCTTATAAAAAATATCTAAAATAATGGGAAGTTAATATCAGATACCTCATCCTTAAAGAAAACCAATTTGTAACAAATATGGAGAAAGCAAAAAAGGAAAATTTGATTTCAGTTAGCTTGGACCCTTTATCATCACCCATAAGCACAGATTAAGAGCTTACGATTTGTCCTCTCTTGAAGGAAAACCATAACCTAATCCCCCCAATGCTTCACATCTACATCCTTTCTATTATTAAAGAAGATCTAATAAACCCTATTGTCTAACATAAGCTTGTCCCTTGGTTTCTGAGATTCTCACCTCCCTTACCCTATTACCCTATTCCTCTTGGGTACATGTGATTACAACTGACCCATGTGATTATATATCATAAATTTTAACCCAATCTTAAACATGGGTACCACGGCTTGGCCCATGACATGGTTCTCATGGATACATTTCATCTTTATTTAGATGGAATCCCATGGTCACTTATTTCCCAAAACCACTTTCCATTACCTCGCAACCACCTTTTGCGGTAAAAATATTACCCCTATAAATGACAACCTCTAATCTTGAATAAATGTGTCCATGTCTAAAAAAATGTTCAAAAAAAATCTACATGGGATATAAAATATTATTTGGGTCCATTTTCTTAAGTATAAACCACTCCCTCGAAGGATGACTACCAAATAAAGTCAAAATAGATAGATTGATCCCTCAAATGATAGCTATCAAACACTTATTTATATTCAGACTTAGACCACTCCCTTGAAGGATGGCTAAACCAACATGTCAAACCTAATCTCTTCCTAAAGGTTGTAATCATCTCTATTAAAGCATTTGAAGCTTCTTACATGGATTAGCTTCACCCTTTTCATAAATGTGAGCAATAAATGACCATATCAAAAGAGATTTAACCCAAAAGGGTTGTAATCAGTTCTCTCATGAAAAGTTATATTTGTAGACTTCCTGCATCAATCAATATACACCTTATAAAGACATGGACTTATCTATTTTGGTTCTTAGGTCACCTATGAAAAGGGTAAGTAAATCCACATCAGGTTCCTACATCATCCCTTTTCTCTCTATTTACCTATCATCCCCTTTTCCTGTATACCATTTATAAATCAAGGGACTATGAGCTCACTTGGCACCCTATGTTTATGATGACACCTTTTCACTAAAAGTGTGTTAATGTGAAGCATATGAAATATTTATTGTCATTAAAATCAATCCACCCTAGGTTTTACAGAGTCTAAGCCAATAAACCCAACATGCCTTTTTCTCAATTATATTGGTTCATAATGACATTGTCTCTAATTATATTGATTTTTTACCTACACTTACTATATGTGTTTAATTTAAAACATTAAATCTTATCTATACACATCACAACATTCTTAAAATAGACCATAATCATAAACTATATCATGAACAACATATCATGAACCATAAAATACACATGAATAAATCATACAAACCATTTTCTTTCACAAGCTACATTGAGTAACATCACATTCACACATTACTTGAATTTTAATCATATCCAAGCATATACATCATAAAAATTGTCCCCACATCAAAATATACTATATAATAAACAACATCATTTGGAAAAAGAACATTAAACCATATATCATCACATGCCTATACTAAGAACATCAATCTAAATAATCATCATAATCATAATTCCATAAATAATCACCATCTATAACATCAAAAACATCTAAGTCACTCATCAACATCAGTCCTAATCATCACATCATAAACATACAAAAATCCATCTCATATAAAGCCAATAAACCTAACATGCCTTTTTCTCAATTATATTGGTTCACAATGACATTGTCTCTAATTATATTGATTTTTTACCTACAGTTACTTTATGTGTTTTCATTAAAACATTAAATCTTATCTATACACACCAAAACATTCTTAAAATAGACCATAATCATAAACTATATCATGAACCATAAAATACACATGAATAAATCATACAAACCATTTTCTTTCACAAGCTACATTGAGTAACATCACATTCACACATTACTTGAATTTTCATCATATCCAAGCATATACATCATAAACATTGTCCCCACATCAAAATCTACTATATAATAAACAACATCATTTGGAAAAAAGAACATTAAACCATATATCATCACATGCCTATACTAAGAACATCAATCTAAATAATCATCATAATCATAATTCCATAAACAATCACCATCTATAACATCAAAAACATCTAAGTCACTCATCAACATCAATCCTATTCATCACATCATAAACATACAAAAATCCATCTCATATAAATCATCTGAATCATATATATATATATATATATATATATATATATATATATATATTTGTGGATAGATGTATAGTTAATTTTAATATCGACCTGCATGTTGTCAATGTGAGATGTATATGAGTGAGAGATATGTACATGTATTGACACGTATTGATGTGTGTGTGTGTGTGTGTGTGTGTGTGTGTGTGTGTGTGTGTGTGTGTGTGTGTGTGTGTGTGTGTGTGTGTGTGTGTGTATACACATCAATACATGTCAATACATGTACATATCTCTCACTCATATACATCTCACATTGACAACATGCAGGTCGGTATTAAAATTAACTATACATCTATCTACAACTAGAAACATCTCAATACCCTAGAGTAACACTACCACTAGCCCCATCCCCACCTGTACCTATACCCATACCTATACTTATGCCTATGCATGTGCTAATACATGTTTCCATCCCAGGTTGAGGTCCTACCGAATGACCCACTACCATAACCTACTAACCTAGTGCTACAAACACTGGTCTACTAGCCAAGCAAATCTGATACTCACCCCACCTTGGCTCATTATGGCATTGTGCTAGCATAATGCCCTCATAGTATCATAGCTCTTATATAGCTACGAGATATCAAGCTTGTGGAATAAAATCAAGAGGTGCAACCGTTGCCCCACTTGTCCATTACAATGAGTCTCTCTCTTATGTAAATAAAATAAGTAAAACCCTCACCTAATCCCTCTCCACCATAACTCCCCCCAACTAACCCTAAAGTGTGGTAATCTACCCATGTAATTTTGTAATCTATGCCTTGGTGATAGCTATTACTACCACTACTTAAGGATCACCCTGTGTTGGATCAATGTCCATAGGACCATGATCAACATCCCCCCAACCAAAATACATTGCCACATATCTATCCTAGAACCATGAAGGGTAATCAGCTATAATTCCTACATCATCTCTCTCTGATGGGAAAATCTTCATGATCTAACTCCTCTCCTATGGCTATGGCTTTGGCAATAAAAACTCTGCATCCTCCTTCCTGTAATATGAAAAATTAGGTGGAATACCCTACACAAGCCCAAACTATCTCTACACTCTATTAAATGGGATGTACTTTGTCTCACCATCCTACCTCCCAAACACCCATCTTTAACTCTATAAGGCTAGTGTATGATATTTATACCCACCACATACAAGCAAAGTCCTGTATAAACTCTAAACTATATTTCAAGGTGCTAAGCCCTCTAAGGCATCTTGAAACCAATAAATATCCCTCACACCACCACCAACCCCTATCATCACCCCATCCCTCCTCCACTGATAAAATATGACTCTATATTGCATTGATAAGTAACCCTTTATAGGTAGACCCCATGGTCTCAACACCCATATGTGTTCATATACCCAACAATGGAGTATAAACCCCACACTGATACCATAATCTTATGTGCTCTAAATCCTTATAACTCTCTATAGATCTACACTAATAGATCTTGGGACCATCTAAAGATCATCGTCCTAAGTACCATCTCCATGAGTACAAGGGAAACTCCCTCCAACTAAATCCAATAGAGCATAATAAGTCATTGCCAACTGCATCATCATCAACAGGTGTCTCTCTCCCTGAGATCACTAGTATAATGGCTTAATGATGAATCCACTTAGGATTATACATTCACTCTATCCATCTTAAACAATATATCTGTACACTCATTGATCTCCTCACTCTCTATATGATATATCACATCCCCTTAGATTGGTAACTAGGAGATCATGTGCACATCTTCTAGCATAATGCTCATCTCTCTGGTCGATAACCAAAATGTGTTAGTCACTAGGTCCCATCCCTCAATGAGGGAAACTATCATTATAGCATCTATAGGAAGGTGTTGGTAATGGTGCATCACTTTAAAACCAAATACCTCTATATATATCTAGTCCTCTATAGGCATAACATCTTACACCTTAGCAAAAATTTTAGGCACTCAATCTCATAGTTGGATCTACTCTTGAGCTTGCATAATAATCATATCTAGAATGAGGTGACAACTTATCCCTAGTTAAATTTCCAATGATATGATGACTATCAATCACTAGTACACCTACTAATGATATTTCATCTATCCCTTTCCTACACCTATCTCTCACAACTATAAACAATAATTCAACCCTTCCTGGATTTCATGCACCTTTCACCTACTTAGTTTTAATTACTCTTATCACCTCAATCCTACCCATCATCTCTTTATAAATGGTTATTTAAACAACCACCTATCTCTCATGTCTATCTGAGTGCCAACTATCTATACAAAAGCTCAAGTATTCCTCAAAACACTACAACCATTCTTCTATCCTGATCATCAACACACTATCTACATTTTTCACAAAGTGACCTATCTTCAATGGAAAATATTGTTAACAATCTACCATTTCTAAAATTTACAACACACCCAACCATTATTTTAAAAACATTAGCATAAGAAAAAAACCAACATTTAAAAACCATTTATAATATGACACAAATATAATATAATATCAATCAATTCATCAAACCCAAACCAACACTTACCCACTTCTTATTCCCTTTCCCCAACAAAGTAACATAATTTTAATAAAATGTCATAACAAATAAATACACTCCACCCTACTCACCCTTCTCTTTTTCCCACCCAAAAGCCTCCCTTCATCGACCATCGATAAATCCCTCAACCATTAATGGTCTCCTTGGGGAAAATTTACCCCTCAAGTCAACCATCATTGATCAGATCAACCATTGATGGTCACTGTTAGTGACCATCCATGATGAGATTTAAACCCTTAACCTCATATAACCCTTCCAAACCCCCTCCTTTTCACATTATTCCTTCTACCACCTCTCTTATGACTAGACTAGTTTACACTTTCCTACCCTTAACCCTATTTTCCCTCTTTTTTCATAAATTTTCAAAAAATCTAAATACTCAAACCGTAGAAAAATAAAGCCTAGGGCATCTACCAAAAAATATTCCCATTCCCATGTAATCTTATGTATTTTATACATCCTACATTACAATCCATGCCAAATTTAAAATAAAACCTACCTCATTTCACGATTGATGATGATGTCTCAACCCATCTCTAGCTACCTAACCACATTCATTGCCAATGTCCATCTTGGCTCTACTCAATCCACCACTCAATCATAGTTACCAATACCCTCTCGATAGCTCAACACACTTCCATTAATCATGAGAAAGTCTCATACCCAATGTTCAAACAAGTATAAAATGCTAAAGGCAATTTGCAAATAATGAATAACTTTCACTGGTTACCTTTTTACTATAGCTTTAGGGTTTTTACCCAACCATTAATGGTTAACCCTAACCATTAATGGTTACCTAACCATTGATGGATAACTATCAATGGTTAACCCTAACCATCAATGGTTAGGGTTATATTCACTATTACCCACATTCACCACCTTTTTTCACCTAAGCTAAACCTTATAGTACACCAAAGTGGGGTAAGACATTTCTTGCCACACCTTGACCTAGTTAGGAGTAACCCTCTCCCCCAACAAACAAGAACTACATTAGGCCTAAATTCCATATTGGATCCACTATCCATGGGACTATGTAGGTAATGCCTTCTTACCTAGTGCATCAGGAGTTAACTCATCCACTCCCTACCCAACCAACCACCCAACCCATTCATCCACATCCACCTTGATGTTGGACCACTTTTTGAACCAACCTATTTGCATGCCTTGTGATGACCTTACTTTGGTTATGATTTATCACCTTGACCAATTTTTCCATGTTAAAATCTTGCATTTATTACCACCTTTTATGCAACCTAACCATTTATGTTTTTCTTAGGAGCACTTCTTACCCTAGATACCTAAGAAAACACTAACCTTATCTAGGAGACTTGATATGTGTGACCTGATCAACTATGACCAATTTTAGAGACTGATTACCTCATCATTTTTCTTAGAACCCAAACTTATTATTATTATTAAAATTAGTGACTTTAGTCTTTGCATTATTTTCACTCTCGTACTTAGTCACATTATGCACACATATTTGTATTTTAACTACCTACACCTTTTAGTCACCAGCCTTGTGACTTCCATTTTACCTTTTATCAAACTATGACCCAATTTCAATTCTACCTCATTACCTCTTAGTTTGAGGGGGAATACCCTCCTCCCATACTTAGGGCAATCAAACCTTGATCAATCAATAGTTTTTTTATTCTATGGCTTATTAATCTAAAGTTTTAGAATAAAAAGGGGCAAAATATAGATACTGAAAAACATCCCCTCGACCAATTTTTGATGTAAAACTACCTTAGACTTATTCTTGACCTTTAATTAGCTATTTTCCTAGCTAACTCACCCTTAAAATATATTTTATATATTTTAGCACTCATTAATGCACATAAGACACCCTTTTCTAAACATTTTAGAACATCAACTTAGAACCCATTTTCACCCTTTTATGTTTGGGGGTACAACCATTGATGGTTAGCTTAACCATCTATAGTTAGTTTGATCATTGATAGGAAGGTATCTGAGCTTTAAAAACATGAACTTCTAGCTATAGGCAAGACATTCATGGGAAAAAGGGAAACCTTCCCATGCACACCATAAAGCTTACCATCTCTTTGAATTAGTATCTTTATCCTAGACTAACTTAGTAATTTCTTTCCTCCTCACTTAGCAACTTTGGGCTATAAATTGAGAGCTCTTGAAAGAGATGTGGATCTAGAAATTGCATCCAAGCTCTCTTGTTTTCTTTGTTTAGGCATTCAAGATCCTAAAACTCTATCCACATGACTTTTGAAGGATAGAGTACTATTATGCTATCCAATTTCATTTGACTTATCATTGGCTTCCACTTTGTATCATACAGGTATTTTCTCTCATTTTTAGCATTTCCTTTCTCCACTAAATCTTTCTATCTTGATCACATGACCTTCACATTATAACTCACCTTCAAAATCCATATTTAACCTTTTTTCCACTTACCATTCTACCCCCTACTCCATTTCAATACACTGCAAACTTCCATAGTCAACCATCATCAGTTGTTGCAACCATCACTAGTTACATCAATCATCATTGAATATATCAACCATCACCAATTACCTAACCATCATCATTCAGGACAACCATTGTTGATCAACTTGACTGCCAATGGTCACCTGTCAAAGAAAATAATAGATTGTTATTTCCTCCCCTTTCACACCTAGTCAGACCCTATCTCTATTTATTGCCTATCTACAGACCCTACTCAGATCCTATAGACCTAACCTTGATCCACTTGTGCATGGTATTGACCTACCATACTATATATTTAGTGAACATGTATGTTATTTATTTCTTGCATAAGTATTTATGGTCTTACAAATTTATCACCCTTAATTTATATTATCAAAACATTTTTATCATTAGGGGAGTGGATTGAAAGCCATCTAAGGGAGCTTTTACTTCTTGGATCTAGCATGTTCCTAGGTAGTCCACCCTTCATACTCATCTAACAAACAATTTGGTTTAGTATGGTCTTATTGCATGTTGTCCTTCCTTGCCAAAAAGTATCTCCCATTTTATTTGGTCATTAATGAGGACAACATGTAACCAAGTACACACCATCTGTTGTTTCTCTCATTTTTCTTGAAAGTTAGAAATAGAGAAATAAATAATAAGAAATAATTCCATTTACCATACCCAAGCCAAACACATCCAAAAGTAATACCATTATCACATATTTATTTTCTATTGTCACATATCCTTTTGTGATTGTTGCATACCCATCTAGTCACCTTACCACTTGGGAACAACCCTCTTACCATATTATCAATATTATTCTTTGTACATTCTACCATCCCTCTTATCACATTACCATCCTACTAGTATATCACTATCCTATCACTTATCCACCCTTCTAGTCCATTCTATCAACCAAATAATTTTTTGATCCATCCTATCCTAGCTTGTTTAACCTTAGTTCATCCATTGGTTTCATGTTTTTAGCATAAAGAATTAGATCACTTTTAGTATTTGTTTCAAGAAATCTAAATAGAGGTAGTATTTTGGGGAAGTATGACAAAATCTTAGCAGTTTAATCCTTCGTTTCTTGTTCTCTTCAAATCATGTTTGTTTATGTGATCTTGATTATATCACCTACTAGGGAAAATCAATGTTTCACCAGTCTTGCTACTAATTATAATTACTTATGGGTAAATTAGTATCATTGATCTGATCCATTGTATCTTATTTATAACTACCTATGGGAAAACTAGGGGAAACATTTGTTTATCATGCCTTGACATACCAACTTGTCAAGGTATGCCATAGTGTGCCATTATGCAAATTGTGCCTATTTTTATTTGAATTGATTGCTACACTAGTCAGATTCCTCCACTATAAGATGGAACTACTATGACCTAGGGCTATATTTGGGACTATGTGAGTCATACTTGATTCATGTTGAGGTCAAATTAGTCCCCCTTTGTCATCACACTCTCATAATTTTATGAACATCCTTTCAAGTTTTTCATGCTCATTCCATTTTCAAAGCTTGGACCATTTAGTATATCATCATTATCGATCAAGTTGAAATACTCAAAAATTCCAAAAATAGAATAAAATCATTTAGAAAAACCAAGAACATTGACCACTTCTTTTGCTTAAGGATTCTTGGAATGCTCACTAAGTCACAAACAAATAACTTATTCATTAATTTCCCCATCCTTGTTAGCCTTTTATCGCATGTGCTTGCCATTTTAAAAGACCATTCCTATTCTTCTGTCACATCCAACATTTTGGTTTTTCATCATTTATCATTTTCTTCCCATTTCCTAGGAGAACTAAATTTTGCATGAAGTTTTTATTGGATATTATGTCCATGGAACTATGTAGACAAAATCCACTTACCTAGTGCATATAGAGACAACTCAGCCACCCCTTCCTTTTCTTCTATTCTTCTGTCATGTTTGTTTGCTAAGCTATCACCTATTTTCTAGTGGCAATGTTCATTGCATGGTTTAAGTCATGTTATTTGTACTAGTATTAAGACTAACTATTATTTCTTTCTTTGTTTATTTATTTTCTTGTTTGTTTATTTGTTATTTATCTACTTGTTTGTTTGATTTCAGTATTATTTCCTTAGTTCAATCTAAATCCATTCATTGGGTGATTCCTTGCACATTTATATTTGAATCTATATATATTCATTCATCTAAATTACCATCATGGTTTTTATCATTGGTGTTCTATTTTCTATTCAATATTAGATCTTAAGATCAATCTTTATGAATCTTTTAGCCCAATCCTCATGGTGTTCTATCATGAGGCCTACCATCATGTGCTATAGCAAAAATTTAGATTATAAATATTTACTCAACAATGGTAGCATCAACATCTCTTTGGAATTAGCATCAACTACATATCAATCCAATCCCAATCATATCCTAAATAAAGTAATTAAATAATGAATAAATTTAAACCTTTGTTAGTTCGGGTGAGCATCTCCCTATTAACAAATTATTCGAATTCATCTTTATCCTCTAAATCAAGTTACCCACATCATATTTTCCATCATCATCTAATCACTCATATTTTTCATAATCATGGTCCAATGATTATATCTGCCTATGGGTAAATCATTGTACACCATCCCACCTATATTTCTCAATGATTATATGTTGTCACCTAATTTACTTTCTTTTGCCCAAATAGGGGAATGATTTTATTTTTTTTGTCTATCTTAACTAGGACAAATCCATCTTCTTTAATGAATATAACCACCTTTGGGCAAATCATTATGTTATCGTACCATGTTATCACTGTCGGGGTACAATGCTTATAACTACCTCTAGAAAAACCCTTATATACCATCCCAATTGCATTTTCAGTGATTTTGACTACTTTTTCAAAATCATTATGTTCTTACCCCATCATATTCATATGTTTGGTCCCCTCATCTTGCTTATTTATTTTCAAGGGACCATTTGCCAACCTCCTTGTGACAACTATTCCCTCAAGGGGGGATCATATAATCATCCATTATCATTAAATTTGTAAGCATAAAGGACATATTCATTCTTTGAAAAGATGTTACTATGCCTATAACTCATAATACCTTCCCAAATAGGGGAAAAATATACACACCTAAAATTGGCTACCAATGACCTCCAATCAAGCCTCATATCAATTTCTATTAAATATCACAATTTAGCCTAAAAACACTAAAACATGCTAAATGATTTGAATCTATCATATACAAGGATCAATTTTGGCCAATGTATCCTTAAATAGGGTAATGCATTTTATGAGATATCTAAATTTGATCAGATCATTTCAAGATAAAATGATGATTTCACACCTAGGTGCTCTGGATTGATCTTTTCTAACAATTTTATTACATAAGACATGTGCCTTTGTTATTCTGTATTGGAAACATCCTAAATGAGATAATGGTTCTAACACATCTAACATTATGTTCCATGTCTACTCTAGTCAAAATTTGACCCAATAATATGAAATTTTATATAGTTTGATTAATTGAGCACCAATTTCCAAAGAATTTTCACCAAAATTGACTAATCATGTTTAAAGTTAATTAATTTGAATCAAGAACTTAAATGGATTTTTGATAGAGGTTATTGATAATTTCATTAATGGAAATTGATTATGAATAACTACATCACTTAATGACAACATCTATCAGGTGGCATTCACAAGCCATAAGTGCCACAAATATTTTATTAAGCCCTCCCATGCCTCTTTAATGCCTCTGCATCCCAAATATTTATGAAGGCATTTATTAATTTTATCCTCCAAAATTGAATGGATTCTTAGCCACAAATCTTAATCTTGATATGGACGGTTCAAGTTCATTATGATTAAATGGGAAAATATTTAAATAAAAGGCCTCACACTCAAAATTTAAAGCTATCTTGATCAAAACTTATAATACCCCAATGATTTAAATGTCTATTTGATATAGTGTTATTATGCAAAATTGTTGAGATAAGCCACAAGCCAAAGTCACAAGCTAAAGCCACAAAAGCCAATGGTGTCAAGAAGAGGTAGAGATATCCAAATCTCCATTACCAAAGACCTTTGAAGCACAAGCTAATTAATCCACTTTATGAATCATTTGAAAGCTCAAATGAAGGTGAAGGAATTTTTATTTTATGTTTTAATTATTTTTTTCATATGCATGTTTGTTGCTAAGCTCCCATAGTGTCTAGGCCTAGAGATGTCATGTTTGTTAGTGCATTTTTTTCATTTTGATTTCATTCTAAAACTAACACTTGATCTAACCCCATATCTTGAGTTATATTCCTAGATCACAGTCCTCATAGGTCACTCTAAGTGCATGCATAGATTGTTGGTCAATGTGGAAATGGATAACTACCCTTCCATACTAGGTTG
This sequence comes from Torreya grandis, assembly GCA_037957365.1. Lineage (NCBI taxonomy): Eukaryota > Viridiplantae > Streptophyta > Pinopsida > Cupressales > Taxaceae > Torreya > Torreya grandis. Next base: position 2,392,896 of record JARHVA010001626.1, read on the forward strand.
ATAATTAGTTAATGCCTTATTGTGAAATGCTTATGTGAAAAATAATCAAAGAGTCGATGAAGTGATGTCCAACAGTGTTGAAAGTATCTTATAGTGTGTTTGGTGCAAGTGTGAGGATCATACATTTTGTGAATCACCTCATTTATATATTGTGATCTAGGAATTTGTCTCAAGAGAGGATGGTTAGTATTATGTTAGTTCTAAAATGAAAACAAAATGAAATAAACACACTAACTAACATAACATCTATAGGCCTAGACACTAAAAAGATCTTAGTTAACAAATATGAATAAAAAACAACTAAATTACAAAAGAAACCCTCTTTTACCTTCCTTGGATGCTCCAAAATGCTTATTGTAGTGGCTTTCTCAACTTGTGCTCATGAAGTCCTTGGCAATGGAAGCTTGGCTACCTCCATCTCTCCTTAGAACCTTGTGGCTTTGGCTTGGATTTTCTTGGAATCAATTTGGCATGGTAACACTAATTGAAATGGATTTTGAAATCATTTGTGTATTATAAATTTTCATTATCAAGTCTTAAAATTCATGTGGTAAGGCCTCCTATTTATAAATTTTTGAGAATGTTTAGAATCAACCTGAACTATCCATCTTAAGATTGAGATGTGTGGTTGAGGATTAATTCAATTTTTGGAATTAAGTTTATAATTATCCTCATCATGGAATTTGAATAAGGGGTAATTAAGAGGCATGGAGGGCATAATGGAAGGCATTGATGAGGCATGGAGGGCATGAATCTTGATATTTGTGGCATTTATGGCCTAAGGATGTCTTCCTAAGAAATGAGGTCACCTGATGATGAAAATATTCAATATTCATTTCTACAAACAATTATTCAACAAGTTTCTATGGAATTATTGATTATTCTCTAATTTGGTTTAATTAGCTCTTAAGCATATTTAAGCACTTTGTGCACAAATTACTCAAATTGATCAGAATGCCTTGTTATTAGTCCAAAATTTGACTAGATTAGAAATGGAAGCTAATGTCAGATGCATTGGATTCATTATCCCATTTAGGACGTTACTAAAAAAAATGACAAAGGAACATGTCTTGTGTAAGAGATTTGATAAAATATCAATCTAGAGCACCTAGGTGTAAAATTGTCATTTTGACTCAGAATGATCTGATCAAAGTTAGCTGGCCCATAAATTGCATTGCCCCATTTAGGGATACCCTAGCCAAAATTGGCACTTGAATATATCAATTTAAAATTATTTAGCATGTTTTAGTGTTTTTGGGCCAAAAGCCTGGTTAGAAGTTATATGTGGCCAATTTTAGGTGTCTACAGTTCACCCCTATTTGGGAAGATGTTACAAACTATAGGCAAAGCAATCTCTTCTCAAAGAATGAGAAATGGCTTGTATGCCAAAAAGAAGATGATTATTGAAGAGTAAAGATCCAAATGGTTTTGGGAAGCCTATGATGATGCCCCCTTGAGGGAGTGGCCATCACATTTATTGATGGATAGTCCTTTGAAAAGAAGCAAGAAGAAATGTGGAATTAACCCATGGTTGAGATTAATCCAAATAAGAAAATGCTTACATGTATTGATTTAAAAATATTATTGATTTGCCCAAAGGTAGTTATAATCATGAATAAAAATCAAAATAATGATTTTCCCATATGTGGTTATAATCATTAAGAGGACCTAAATTGGCTAAAGATCATTATACCCCATTTAGGGTTGATTAGCAATCATAACTCAAGGTTATAACCTATAATATAGATTAAAGATGAGGGGGTGAAAAATGATGAAATAGAGGAATAAAATAATAGGAATGATTAGTGTGAATGATTTAGTTGTACCTACCAATGAGGAGATGCTCATCTTGACTAGTAATGATACAACTAGAATGGACAATGGGTTAATTTGATCAAGGGTGGGATGATAGAATTTACCAAGGTGTCAAGGAGAAACTTCTATAGCTCCATTTATTATAGACCTTTCTGAAGCTAATTTTTGCTATAACATGTGATGCTAGGCTTCATGATAGAGCACCATGAAGACTTGGCCAAAATATGTGTAAAGACTGACTCCTGATCCAATAAACACTCAAAAATAATAAACCAATGATAAAAACCATGATGATAATATTGACATATGAATATAGATAGACTCAATAAAAATGTGCTCAAGGAATCACCTAATGAACACATATAGAATGAGTCAAGGCAACAATGCTAGAAGAAAAAAAATAGGCAAGAAAACAAACAAAATAAAAATAAATAAACAAACAAATAAAAAGCCTAAAAATAAAAGCAAAAGAAAGAATCCTAATAATAACCATGCCCCAACAAGATGGATTGAGGATAACTGACTAGGCTTAAACAAAACAATTTTTTTTGGCATTTTGAGGTATCTTAAATCATTAGAGAATGACAAGATACCTACTTACAAAATGGTGAGAGCATTTGGCTAAGGTTTCTCATAAAATGATGAGAGTATATGGAAAGGGGGACTGAGGTGACCTCAACAGGAATTGAGGATGACCCACATAGTCCTAAAATGACCTCAAGTCATAGTAATTCCATCCACATAAAAGGTAGGGAAAAACCAAATAGGTCCCAACAAGTTCTCAAATCCAACAAATGGCCAGTCAAATGAAAATAACAATGGTAAGGTGATGCGGCAATACATGATAAACAAGTGTTGACACTAGTTTACCCATAGGTAGTTATAACTATGATATAATTACATAGGTCAATGATACTAATTTGCCCATAGATGTTTATAATTATTATCAAGATTGGTGAAACATTGATTTTCCCATAGGTGGTTATAATCAAGCTCACATAAACAAGATTGATATACGATGGAAAATGAAAGCTATCTTGTTATATCAACTATCACACTAATTTCATAGACTGTCATTATAAACATAGATTAGATTAATTATTAAAACTTGATTGGAATCCTCTCATAAAAAGTGTAGGAAGAACCAAATGAACCAAGAGCAAACAAGATTGGGTAGGATGACTAAAAATAGGCTTTGGTCTAGATAGGAATGGAATGATAGGATGGTATGGTCTTATTAAGGATAATGATTATTTTTTGAGAAATTGGATAAAATGGTAAGAGGGTTTCCCCCATGTGATGGGATAAATAGTAGGATACATGACAATGAAAAAAAGGATATGTAACAACGATAATGGCATGGTACATGTTTTTGGCCTAAGTGTGGTTTTTGATTTTGTTGTTACTATTGATAGGGAGATGCACATCCTAATCAACAATTGATATAAAAAAATACTTGATTATGTTAATTTATAGCCCATACCTTGTTTGAAAAACTAATTTATCAAGAACTACCTACAGATTTGGATGCTAAGAATGTTGTTGTGTTCTTCCTTGGTCATTTATTCTGATTCCTTCAAGTGTCGAGATAAGGTATCTTTGTAGCCTATGCAAAGGAAAGTGTGGTCATGGATGGTAAATGAAAAAAATAAATGGATGGTAGGTTTAAGTATGAAATGGAATGGTAGATGATAATGGAATGTATAATGGTGGGGAAACAAATGAAGATTATGACTTTTAGTCACACATAATGTTGTTGATGTCAGATTCAACATAAATTTGGTTATGGCAGGGCCAAAGACTTGTTCTCTCAATAGGATCACCATATTTTTTTGTTGTTTGATCTTGAGAGTAGCTATCATCTGATTAGGCTATAGATTGGAAGCTATTTTGATTTTGTCTTCATCAAGTAGTGAAGAATTTTTATGCTCAGCTATTGGTGCCTGAATGAGGTTTTCACCAATAAATTTGTCTTGATTGTCCCATAGTTCCTCCAAGAAGGTTTCACTAATGAACATTGAATTTTGAATTTGATTTTATTTTATCACTTTTGAAAAAATTTCACTAGAAGATGCTGATTTGTGACTTTGATTATCCCCTAGCACCTCCAAAAAGGTTTCACTGGGAGAGTGTTCTTTTACTATATGAATGTGGTCTTAGCCTCCTTGCTCTTCTTTAACTAATATGTCACCATGGATGCAATTTAACAAAGTGTGATTCTATTGATCCAAATCAACACTTATGGGAGATGGAATGTTAATAATATGGCTATTTTGGTTGATGGTAATGGCTTGTGGAATGGTAATAGAATGGGTAGAGGCTGCACAATCCTCATAGAACATACTAGGAAAACTTATGTTGAAGCTGAAAGACTCATCCTCAAAAACCATAGAAGGATAAAAAATGTATTCAAATTAATGTAAAAGGTATGTGTAACTAATTTCCATGAACATATTCTTCTTCTGAATCTGATTCTAACTCAAGGGACTCTGAATCCAATGTTGATACTAATGTTGATTTAGATTTTGATGGTAAATCTAATGTTGGTTTAAGAATAAAACCTAACCCTAACTCTAATTATTCATTTGATGGGTACTCTATTACAATGATGTCTTATTAAATATTTGGTTTTAGATAATTAATAGCTTGTGATGGCATAATGGGCTCCATAAAAATTAGTTTGTTAAAGTGAGACTCCTCTAAAATGGGAAATAGTTCAAGAGACAACTCCTTAGAGACTAGCTTGTCAATAGGAGGCTCTTGAAAAATAGGTACATGATCGATATAATGATTTTCCCAAAGGTAGTTATAATCATTAAGAAGTGACTCAACAAAGACTGGCTTATCAGAGTGAGACTCTTTAACAACTAGTATAGGATCAATAGGAAATTTATCACAGGTTAACTTTTCATAAATAGTTGATTAAATATAAATATATTGGACTAGTTGGTTCTCTTGGCCTTGGTTTCTAATGAGTTGAAAAATATTAGTTTTGAACATAGCTTGGTCTTTGAATGAGTGGATTGGTTGAGGTTTGGATAGGATTGGTACTAGATAAGGAATGGCCTATGATTAGATAATGGTAGAGCCTTGGAGAGCATGATTTATTACACAAGATAAAATAAAAATTCCTAAGATGGTAATGATAGGGCATTTTAGGGCTTGATTTCTTGCACAAGCCAAAGGACTAGGTCCTGGAAGGATGAAAGGGTGTTGTGGATCTTGATTGCTTATACAAACCAAAGGATGAGGTCTTGGGATAGATATGTGCAACATTGTGGTCCTAAAATAGAAATGGTATGATGTGGTGGAGTCTGATTACTCACATAAGCCAAAGCATCTAAGTCTTCTTCATAAACCATATCATCCCAGTTGTGAGTTGGCTCATAAGCTGGGTCTTGACTATGTTCCATGTACTAATTATTGAAAAAAGGGTATGGATTCATATACCAAACAACATTATCTATAGTTGGGTCTTTAAAGTCTTCCTCACAAGCCTCTTCATGCCAATCAAGGTCTCCATTTAGATTTTTTGGATTTTGACTATGTTCCCCATATGGAGTATTGTAGGGAGAATAATAAAACTCCTTAGAAAATCTTTCTCTATGGGGGTCCCTAGTGGGATTTTATGTGGCCATTCTATCATAAGTTGGATTGTACATGATTCCACCATAAGTGTAGCTAGGCATATCCACATAAATGATGAAAAATATTAAAAAAAAAGGCTTAGAGTTATACAAACTCTAAAAAATGATCTAAAGGACAAATGATTTAATCTTGGTCTAACTTGGTCGAAGGGGTGAATTTATATCTCTAATGTGGTTTAAAGGTGGAGCTGTATCTCCAAAATGGTTTGTGCTAAGACTTGGAATAAAACAACCTAACATCAAATGTCATACACACAAAAGGTTAAACATCTAAATAAAAACTAGCATGTCAAAGGTCGAGGTCAAAGTGTTCCAAACAAGGTCTAAACTAGGAAAGGGAAAATTTGAGTTACTAGGTCTTTTGTCTAAATGCAGAGTCAAAATCTAGGCTCAAAAAAATAGGCAAGTGCTAGGATTTTTGGCCAAACAATGTCAAAATCTAGACTTGAAATAAAGGTTGATGTGATTTGATTTAATCTAACAAGTTTGGAAACAACTTTGACATAGACCCAACATATGGAATCAAATATAAACATGATCAGTTGGCATAAGTAATAAGATAAAAGACTCTTTGAGAAAGGCTATGTTATCCCAATTAAAGGCACAAATAATGATGAGGATAGGCATTAAACAAATAAACCATTAATAGTTTTCAAATTTGGGTAATCGATTAACCGAAGTTATGTAATCCAAAAGAGAAAGATCTATATATCAGCCCCATGAATTGAGGCCTAAATAGAAATCAATCAATATTTGAATCCAAACTTGACAAGGTTAATTGAAAACTCAACATTGAAAACTAGGATATGACCAAACAAGCTAGATAAGATTGGACAACATGATGACACAAGACAAAGGTCTAAATGGTATACACAAAATGGTTTGAAATAAATGGTTTTTGGCACAAGGTGAAACAAGTCTTGAAATAAATTAAGTAGCTTAATGGTGTAAGCATGCTTGAATGATGTGATCAATGCTATGTTTCAAAAAACTAAAAGGCAAAATGATTTTAACATGTTTTGGGCAGCATAACACTACCCTCTGTAGCTCAAATGATACACACACAAATAAGTTTAGCAAAAAAATTTAAGGCCCAAATTGGTGTAAAATGGCTATCATAGTGCCTCTTTAGACAAAAGAGTGATGTATAAACAAATTGGTTTTGACATGGCTTATGAATAAATAAATAATTTTTAGTCTCAAAACATACTAACCAAAAATGACCAAAATACACTAAGTGTAATCATCCAAATCCTATCAAGGGTATGTCAATGTGAGGTTGACTAAACTAGCAAGCTTTTAAATGTTTCTAGGGGAATCAATTGCATAATGACTTTCATGTCAAAAAATGTAAAAGAAAATCACATAAATTAGGTGATCATGGCATTGGCTAGTTGTAAAAAGGTCTAGTCCTTTTTACAACCACTACATCCTATTGTTTTCTCAGTGTAGTGTGATATCTAAATGCAGATAAGTCCCATGTGTAACTCTAAAGGAGTAAGTAAAGTCAATGTTAGGAGATGAAACCCTGGGTCAAAGCTTTCCTATATAACTCATGGGAGGTAATGATGTCCCCCTCGTAAGCCAAGTTTGCATGAAAATAAAAGACTAATAAAAGACTTTAGGGTCTTTTTCAAGGTCACCCAAACTTTGATGAGTTTTTGAGGAGTGCTTTAGATGACATTTTTTCTAAGCCTTGGACTAGGCTTTTTGTAGTAGGAATGGTGACATTGATTCCAAGGGTTCCCTAAAAGGGACAAATGGAAGATCATACATGCAACACCCTTCTTTTTTCCAAACAAAAATTTAATTTAAACAACTAAGTGAATACAAAAATCTTGGAAAGGTGAGTTCATTTTTAATCCCAAATTCAGAAAATGAGGTGGTGTTCATTTGACCCCTTGGTCTTAGTTGAAGACTTTGAAAACATCACCACAAAAATCTAAATTTTTTGTTAAACACCAAAAAAATCTTCCTAATTTATTTTTAATCACGCAAAATATGTTCTAAAACATGATTTATCAAACTTGAAATCCTCTAATTACTTGTCTACCCTTAAGACATCACCCCAAAAGCAAATATGTTAGATAAGAACAATTTTAAATAGATTTTTAAAAATTTGTAAAAAAATATATGAAACTTGAAGATAAAATAATGTTAAAATCTTAAAATATAGGAGAAAACATGTGGTTTTAAAAAAAATCATCTAAAACGGAGTCCGTATGACCCCAAACCAAGCATTTTAAAATAGCTATCGGGTATGTGTTTTTAAGAAAACACAGTGACTGACATCAATTATATAACTGACATCAGTTACACTTACTAAATAATGATGGTTATATAATGGACATCAGTTACACAAATAATTACTGATGATGTGTATGCCAACCAATGATGGTTTTACTAATCGAAGTCAGTTATTGTGTAAACCTGTGACAAAGAAAAATGGAAAAACAAAGTTAGAAAATCAATTTGCAAGAGTTTTAATCATCCAAATGAAGATTTCAAAGCTATAAAATGATCTTATTCATGTGTGGTATGCATCTAATCCCACTAGGCATGCCATTATATGTGATCTAGGAATTTGGCTCAAGAGAGGATGGTTAGTATTATGTTAGTTCCAAAATGATAACAAAATGAAAGAAATACACTAACTAGCATAACATCTCTAAGCCTAGACACTAGGGAGAGATTATTTAACAAACATGAATAAAACACACAACTAAAGTGAAAAATAAACTCTTTTTTACCTTCCTTGGATTCTCTAAAATGCTTGTTGTAGTGGCTTGCTCGGCTTGTGTTCATAAAGTCCTTGGCAATGGAAGCTTAGCTACCTCCATCTCTCCTTGGCACATTGTGGCTTTGGATTAACTTGGATTGGAATTAGTTTGTCATGGTAACACTAATTTAAATTGATTTTGGAATCAATCATGCATTATAAGTTTGCATTATCAAGTCTTAAAATTCATGTGGTGAGGCCTCTTATTTATAGATTTTTGAGAATGTCTAGAATCAATCTAAACCATACATCTCAAGATTGAAATGTGTGGTTGAGGATTAATTCAATTTTTGGAATTAATTTTATAGTTATCCTCATCATGGCATTGGAATAAGTGGTAATTAAGAGGCAAGGAAGGCATCGATGAGGCATGGAGGGCATGAATCCTTATATTTTTAGCATTTATGGCCTAGGGATGTCTTCCTAAAAAATGAGGTCACCTGATGATACATATATTCCATAGTCCTTTCTAAATACAAGTATTCAACAATTTTCCATGGAATTATTGATTAGTCTCTATTTTTGTTTAATTAAATCTTAAGCGTGTTTAAGCACTTTGTGCACAAATTACTCAAATTGATCATAATGCCTTGTTATTGGTCCAAAATTTGACTAGATTAGAATTAGAAGGAAATGTCAAATGCATTGGATATGTTTTCCCATTTAGTATTTTAATGACAACAAATAATAAAGTCACATGTCTTATGCAAGAGATTTGATAGGAAAGAGCAACCCAAAGCACCTAGGTGTAAAATTTGCATTTTGACTCAGAATGATCTGATCAAAGTTAGCTGGTCCATAAATTGCATTACCCCATTTAGGGATACCCTGGCCAAAATTGGCACTTTAATATATTAATTTCAACTCATTTAACATGTTTTAGTGTTTTTTGGCCAAATTGTGCATTTTATGTGGAAATTGGCCAAAATCTTGGTTGGAGGTTATCAGTGGCTAGTTTTAGGTTTCTACATATATAATTTCATATATTATTATCATTCCCTCTCCCTTTACCAAGCAATAAATAGTTTATATCTAGTATATTTGATAGATACAAAAGGAAGATGACCTTATATGGAGGTCTGATCCAATTTTAGGTGACCCACAACCTAGGGTTAGTCCCATGTTGGACTAGGTTTGAGCAAGAGGACCTAAATAATCCCCTTTCTCAACTAGGTGTAATCTAGACCACTAATAAAGGGTAAAAGAGTTGCATGAATTAAACCTAATATAATGTGTGGTGATACACTTGATAATCATTCTATCCACTCATTCAACTTGGACTCTCAACACACTAATAAATAATGCATAGAGTTGAGAGACTACCTTTATTGACTTCTGGGAAACAATATTTCATCTAGAGGTTATTAAAATGACTTAAAGTGAGAGGGTCAAGAGGAGAAGGCTTGGTTTAAGTCACTTGTAACCTGATTTACACTCTAAACTTGAGCTATCCACCTTACAACACAATAGACAACCTACTAAGAAAATTGTTAATACTTAGGTGTAACTTGGACCTACAAAAGGGAATGCTATACCACTATTACATATCAGAAAAGCATGAACACACAAAGTATAGATCATGATGAAGATGTAAGATGCTCTATTTATCATTCAAGAGATGTATAAGTATAAATACTACCAGAGTCTCCTCATACTATCCTGAGGGATACAAATTAAGACAAAAAGCCTTGAATATATAAAAGAGATGAAGAGAGAATAAGGGGAATCTAGCATAGAAGTGTGGATAAGGGGTCATGAATGACTAATTACATTCAAAATAAAATCTTTATTGATAAATTTTGATGCAGGTATTATCATACTAGATGACGTTTCATTAGATGATGATGGGATTGTGCTTTGTAATGGGATTAAGATGTCATTTGGTTGAAAGGTAAGGCTACATTTTTTAATTTGATGGGGATCGACTGATATGTTTTGGATCTTACCCTCATGTTTAAATTTAATAAATTAGTGAAAGATGGATGGGATGCAATGCATAACACATATCTAAGCACATATTAATAGTATGTTTTATTGAAACTCCCCTTTTATTACATAAAATAACTCAATCAGAGTACGTATACCTATTTGGATGGGAAGGACAATTATTCCTAACATAGGGGATATATTATCATTGAATAATTAAAAAAATCTAGAGATTGGGATACAACAATTTGAGGTAATTATAGTTGATTAAATGTATGAGAAGTGATAATATTTATGTTTTCTCCATTATAAATCATTACTCATTTGATTTGGGTCTGATCAATTTGGGTAGTGATAAATAGTGGTAGTTCCTAATTGTCAGGATATAATGGTGATATTTCAAAATCATGGAATGTTATTGATGATTATTTTTAAGTGATAATATAATGCCAATAAAGGATGGGGTTCATCATATTGTATCTTGATAGTTTACAAAGCTTCTATCATAGCCTCATGATGATGTAAAAAGTTTTGGACAAGTTCATATAAATACATATTGACTAGGATTTGATGAACCTACTTAAGGATGGATATCTATATCAATTATAAAGCATTATTATTTTTTTATTTTCTTAAAATAAAAATTTTAGGTTTTGGGGTGGGCATTATAGGACTATTTATGGTAGGAGCAAGAGCTTTTGCAATAGTCACTTTGGTTTTATCATGATTTTGGGTCTTATGACCCTGGGTTAGGGATTGCATAACTATTTGAATCACATCTATATGAAACAAAGGTAGATTTGTTGTATTTTTAGACTCATCCAAATCTAGAGGGTTTAGAAGGGGATTGATATTGAGCTCCATCAGAGATTATATATTTCTTTGAAGCTCATTCAAATACTATTGGTAATATACTAGTTTTTGAGGTGGATGTAACCCTAATAGTTTATCTATGGGAAAAGTCATGATCAAATTGTCCCATTAAAAGATCATCTTCCTCTAATAAATTTTGGACCACAATTTTTAACTATTAAAAATTTTAGTATCATGTTGTACTATTTGATGATACATGGTTTTCTTCTTTTCTTAGTACTAAACCTATCTCTAAATATGGGGATTAAAAGGTTTTATAAGTGGTAGAGTGATAAGAGAGGTTTGAATAATCTCAGAGTAAGATCCATTCAATGGATCCTCTTTTGAGGCATTGGTATGGATGTTGCATTTGACTTCAAACCTTGATCCATTAAATTAGTTGTTTGAATATTCCCTATGTTGGGTACTTTGTGCTTAGGATAAGACCTCACACCTAGGCCTTATAAATAGTAGGCATTTAAAGGGTTATGTATTGGAATTATCACAGTGGGAAGTTCCCTTTATGATGGTAAAATATCTTTAGAATATGATTCTATAATGGTGGCTTTTAGTCTTACCAAAGGATGAGGTCTTAATATAAATGCTTTAGTTTGAATTGGTGGTAGAGGTCCCTTCCCTTTTTAAATATGGTTGGGGGTTGTAGGGATATCCTCTTTAGTGAGTTCAATCCTTATGGGAGGATGTTGCAATGATTTTCATCATGATGCCTTGAGGTTCTTATTTCTAATTCTTGAAGCACTTCCCCTAATTTCTCAAAGATTTGGTTCTACTTGAGCTATAAGGGGAGTTAGTCTTGGGTTTGTTTGAGGCAACATAATAGTCTACTTAGGGGGGAGTAATCTAAATGGGATGCGTATGTTTCATAAAAGTGTTAGGGTGATAAAATAAGTGGTATACGTATCTTTTGGGATTTCTAAACAAACATCCTCCTTAATATTTCTATCTTCTTTTGTTTTTATTTGATTATCTTGAAAGATTTCAAATAATTTTTCCTCAAGAGGATCCAAATTAATGAGATACAAAAATCTTGAGTGAGTTTTGGAGATAGACCTACGTGATTTAGATGGTTTGAAGGTGTTGGGTGAATATTTTGTCGGCCAGCTAACTAGTGACCAGAATAGTTCCTATCACCACAACATAGGGGGATTGGTCATCCAATGTTGTAGGTTTACCACATCCAAAGTGGAAAAATCTCTCCTCTCATCAAGGAGAGGTTCCTTATTAAATATTTAGAGGCTATATACTATATATATAAGAAAAAAGTAAGACACAGGGGTGGATTGAACCATCCATCTCTCTTTTTTTAGAGATGATGCTAACAAATAGAGGAGAAATCTTGGGTGATTGGTGAAGGTACTTCTCTTCTTTCAGAAGTAACATATAGCCAAGAGGTAGATCTATTCATAAATAGTATAAATCTTGGTGAAGTGATAGAAGGCACTTCTCTTCTTTCAGAAGTGCTTGTTCTTGCAAACAACAGGACTCTTTCTAGTAATAAGTGACTAGTAACTGGGTCCAAAGTAACCAGCAATCTAAGATGTAGCTCAAAGTCTCCACCTTGACTACCCTAGAGTGAGGTACAAAGAACAATGGGGTCATAAAGTCATCCCAAGGTCCTTTACACAGAAACATAAAAGAAAAACACACACTAAAAACAATTATGTCAGCACAAAGTCTAAAAGTAACTAATTTCGGGACACCTTCCTTATCACTTCCACTAGCTCTACTTGTTAAATTAAATAAACAAGAACACATTCAGAAGATAGACATAAGAACAATCTCATAAAATGGTACAAGCTATATAGCACAAAGTCTATGAATCACTTGCTTTCTCATTTAGATAAAATAATATGAAATACAATTTGACCTCAAAGTCTCAATATTCACCTTTCAATTTGGGCAGAGTTTTGCTTCTATATTTAAGAAGATCTCCTTCAAATGGTATAATAGATTACATTATATAGAGGCTTGAGGGAGGCTTGGCACTTTATCCCATAGAGTGATCCATTTAGTGCATTCAATGCCTTGTATTCATTCTTGGTCTTGTCAAGAAGGGCCACACTGGAGCAGAGCAGCTACCTTAACTATGATTTATCGATTCATCTCTAGTGCCTCCTCCTGAGTCTAAATCTCTCATTCCATCACCTACCTAGCTGTGCAACTATCTATTCTACCTTTATCTTAAAGGGGACAAATAGGTTATGCTTTCAATGTTGGCAAGCCCCAAATATCTACCCAACAAACTATTTCACCCACTGGAAATAACTCTTGCTGAGTTTTCCTCTTTGTCTCTTCCTCCTCTTGGGTCTGGCCTTAGGCTCTTTGAATGTATTCAAGTCTGCACCTTAAGTCTACTAGAATCAATAGACACTTAAATGCACCTAATTTGGCATTCATGTGTCTTTCCTCTATTGAAGTTTAACAACTAGCTAGTCACTCCAAATTTGATGCCTATGGGCCCGTTGGTCCTTTATTTCCTTCAAACAAAATGTCTAAAGGAATTCCTTCAAACAATTTGTTCAAAGGAAATCCTTTCCTTAGCTTCATGCATGCCTTTGCATTATGAGGTGCTCCATCCTTTAACATGTGGCACCTTCCACCACTTCAAATAAGTGATATGTGGCATCTTCCATTGAATCTTACCAAGGACACATGGCATCATCCACCTCCTCGAGCCTTTGTGACATCACAAAAATGTTTGGGGCTCAGTCAGGCTCTCATGGATAATGACACTTGTTGGCCTCCACTGCTCTCTGCATGGGACATGTGGCACAATCTATTGCTCTTAGGAAAATAAAGTAAAACCTTTTACAGTTGCCACTTGTCACCCTCCATAGAGTTTTGGTAGAAGCTTTGTCAAAAGAGACCCTGTAACAGTCACATAGATGCAGACATGTGGTAGCCTCAGCTTCATTTAGTCACTCATCCTTGGGCCCACCATGGTCTTTACTCAATATAGTGGAATGGAAGGAAGGAAACATAGATGTTAACATGTTGCAACTTTTGATGAGCTTAAAAAGGGACACGTGGCAACTTCCACTACTTCTTAGGAACAAGGCATAATGGCTAAGCCGGCAACACTTGGTAGTATTCACTTGACTCTTTATGTTGTGCATATTTCTCTTCATAACTAAGGCCATATTTAAATCTTTGAACCTAGTGCATTGAACTGATTGAACATTAAACCCATTAAACTGATGAACCAAAATGGTTCAAGGTTCAATGGTTTAACGGTTCAAGATTTTGAGACTCAATAAATGCTCGGGGCCATGAAACCTTTGGAATGGTTGAACTTTGAACTTTGTCAAATGTGCCTAGCTCTTGTTAAAGACATTGAACCTACTAATCCATTTGCTAAAAAAGCTTTGAAAAAATGAGGAATTTGAAAGCCCTCAAATAAATTTTGAGAAGGGGAAGAGAGGAATTTTGGCCCTGTAGGTCCAAGAATAGCTCATATGTTGTTCCAAAAATGAGTTACATTTTTGGGGACCAATAGCTAGCTCCAGTTGGGGAACTTCCTTCAGATGAAAACTTAGAATGGCTGAGGGGATTAGAAACTAGAATCTCTGGTGCCTTGAAGTGTGCCATTGGGCTATGGAGTCATGCTACCCAAAAATAAAGGCTCCAAAAAATGAAAACAAAAATCACAAAATAGAACTAAAGACTATACAGATATACATATGCACATATGATCTTATTTTATGCCTCAAGATTTGAAGCACTTCAGATGCCACCAACTTTGAGATAGTGAAAATGGTGTGCCATCCTGATAAACTAGCAAGAAACCATTTCATCCCTAAAAATGGTGACAGGCAAATGGAACTCTCCACCAGGAAACCAATTTTCTATGTCTTCCTCTTAGCTCTTTCTTCTTCTTTCCCCATGGTAAGATGTGGTCTTCAAACTAAAAACCATAACTCCTTGCTCTCTTGGCAAAGAGTTCCTTTTGCTGACTTTGAAGTACAATAATATGGTCCACCACCATAGCTTGCTATTCTACTGGTCTAGTCCAACACATGCTTTGATTGTCAACATCAAACTCCTGATAAACCATTAGCTCAGCATCTCCTTTGGTGTGAAGGAATTTGATATCTTCATCCTAAGTAGTCTTTAATCTGAGCAACATAGATTCATATCCAGCTGTGTTGTTGGTGTTGCTGAACTGTAACTTGCATGAAGGAAAAATATCTCCTTAAGGAGATATCAACATAGTCTCAGCTCTAACATTAGTGGAAGAATTACTGCCATCAAATTCCAGGATCCAAGCATCATCAGAAGCTAATATTTTATTATATTTCTCTTCATGGGAGATGGAAGATCCTTCTTGATTTATACTACACCCTACCAATTTTTTTGATGCCTTATTTGGATGAAATCCTAGATTCCTAGGTATAGAACTTTCATCAGTTGGGACATGAGTACCCTCTATGGTCAATAAATAATTACCCTTACTTGAAGGCTCAAATAGAATTTGAGTAGCAAGGCTAATGTTTGGGTAACCACAATCTTTGCCTTAGACAGGTCTACATCTAGTTCTCTACCAATGTTTAATTACTCAGGATTGGCTTGCAGAGATTCAAACTCAGTCATTTAAACTTTGGATTTTTTGACATGATCAATCATGGCAAATGACTGAGATGGGCTTGGAAGAGAGGATGGGAGTTCATCCTTTTGGTTTTTGGGAGGGGGAGGACTAATCTATGAATTTGAAGTAGAAGGTGCAGAGATGTTTGATGTATGTACTTCTTTGGCAATCACCAGGTCCTTTGACTAGAAAGGAAGAGGGGTTCTCTACTCAGCAATTGAAATTGGTAGTTGGGGTCACTCCTCTATCTTCTCTTTGTTGACCTACTGGGCTGACTAATTCTTAGACCTAGTGAATACTGCATATGATCCTTCGACTGCTTAACCTTCACTTTTGGGTTCATCTTAGAAATTTATAAAACCAATGTGGGAGTTGCCAATTGATTCTTCTAGATCCTCCCTAAAGAGATTAGTACCATTTTCTTGCTTGAACTCAAGTTGGAAATAGGAAACATGTTCTGTTTCTAGATATCCAACTACTGTGTTGGTTAGAGGTGTTTCAAGGGCAAGGTTCCTCTATGGGGGAGGAAGATGATTTGGTTGCCCTTGACATCTAGAAACATTTCCTTGATATGGCTGATTGGGGAATGTCCTCCTTAGCATATCTCAATTAGGAGGAGTATACATACTTTGGGTCATTTTCCTTTTCAAGGCTAGCAATTCATTTGCCAGCTTTTGCACCATTTGATCAGTGGTGGCTAAAAGTGTATACTCAGAAGATGAAGGGGATATACCTCTGTTAGGATCTCTCCTTATCTTTCTTGCCTAGATAAGGTCATCTTCTAGCTCAGTAGCCAAGTCTTGAGCAGCCTCAAGGTCTATGTGTCTATCCCATCTTAGCAAAAAACTCACTTTAGGCAGTTGTGAGTTGATGAAGAAACACTTGAGATTTTGAGGTGTCGACTGGGCGATCATGGGAATCTTGTGCCTCAACTTGTTGAACCTGGAAATAAAATCCCTCATAGGCTCATGAGGTTCCTTCCTCATCTGAGTGAGCTAGGCTAGCAAAGCATGCACATCCTCTATAGGCTTGAACCTAGCTTCAAACTTGGCTTTAAGAGTATCCCAATCAGTCACTGATCTAACTTGCAGATGGTAGAACTAGTCTGTAGTAGCACCTTGTAGTGTCTCCACAAAAAACCTAACTACCTCATCTTTGAATTCCACCCCTATCACACCACAAGCTATGCTAAAGGCTCTAATGTGTTCATTAGGGTGAACTATCCCATCACCAAAGAATTTAGGGAAATTCTTTCTTGAACTATGTGGGAGTTGATGCAGAGGTGGAGTCAAGTTGAGTGGGCCAAAAGAGTTACCCCAGGGGCCTCAAACTTCCATGATTTAATTATAAAATATAGAGATAACAAATTTGGGTGGAGTGGCTAGATTGTAGAACAAAAATGGAAAAGAATTGGCCCTACTTCAGCTTGAGGCTTGAGGCTTTAAACTACGCACTCTTTCCTAGCAGTTTTGGTTTTGCAGACTGGATAAAATAACGGAAGTGGAGGAAGATGGTAAGGCTATAATGATAATGGGTAAGACATAAAACAGAGTCACTAGAGTCTAAAATGGATAAGGGTTATAATTATTATGGGTAAGACACAGGTGATGTTTCAATTTGAAACTTGAGGTTCCAAATTGCACAAAATTACTATCCCTAGCAGAGTCACCAAAAATTGTTGGGTGAATATTTTGTCAGCCAGCTAACTGGTGACCAAAATAGTTCCTATCACCATAGCATAGGGAGATTGGTCATCCAATGTTGTAGGTTTACCACATCCAAAGGGGACAAATCTCTCCTCTCATCAAAGGGAGGTTCCTTATTAAATATGTAGAGGCTATATACTATATATATAAGTAGAAAGTAAGACAGAGGGGTGGAATGAACTATCCATCTCTCCTTTTTTAGAGATGATGCTAAAAAATAGAGGAGAAATATTGGGTGATTCATGAAGGCACTTCTCTTCTTTCAGAAGTAACATATAGCCAATAGGTAGATCCCTTCCTATATAGTAGAAATCTTGGTGAAGTGACAGAAGGCACTTCTCTTCTTTCAAAAGTGCTTGTTCTTGCAAACAACATGACTCTTTCTAGTAACAAGTGACTGGTAACCAAGTCCAAAGTAACTAGAAATCTAAGATATAGCTCAAGGTCTCCACCTTGACTACCCTAGAGTGAGGTATGAAAAATAATGGGGGCACAAAGTCATCCAAATGTCCTTTACACAAAAATAGAAAAGAAAAACACACGCTAAAAACAATTATGTCAGCAAAAAGTCTAAAAGTAACTAGTTTCGGGACACCTTCCTTATCACTTCCACTAGCTCTACTTGTTAAATTAAATAAACAAGAACACATTCTAAAGATAGACATAAGAACAATCTCCTAAAATGGTACAAGCTATACAACACAAAGTTTGTGAATCACTTTCTTTCTCATTCAGATAAAGTAATATGAAATACAATATGATCTCAAAGTCTCAGTATTTGCCTTTCAATTTGGGTAGAGTTTTGCTTATGTATTTGGGAAGATCTCTTTCAAATGGTACAAGAGATTAAATTATATAGAGGCTTGAGGGAGGCTTGGCACTTTATACCATAGAGTGACCCATTTGGTGCATTCACTGCCTTGGACGTATTCTTGGTCTTGTCAAGAAGGGCCACACTAGAGCAAGGTGGCTGCCTTAACTCTGACACTTTGATTCATCTCTAGTGCCTCCTCTTGAGTCTATATCTCTCATTCCATCACTTGCCTAGTTGTGCAACTATCTATTCTACCTTTATCTTAAAGGGGACAAACAAGTTGCGCTTTCAATGTTAGTAGGCCCCAAATATCTACCCGACAAACTATTTCACCCACTGGAAATAACTCCTACTGAGTTTCCCTCTTTGTCTCTTCCTCCTCTTGGGTCTGACCTTAGGCATTTTGAATGCATTCAGGTCTACACCTTGAGTCTGCTAGAATCAACAAACAGTTAAATGCAGCCAATTTGGCATTCACGTGTCTTTCCTCTATTGAAGGTTAATGGCTAGCTAGTCACTCCAAATTTGATGCCCACAGGCTTGTTAGTCCTTTATTTCCTTTAGACAAAATGTCTGAAGGAATTCCTTCACACAATTTGTCCAAAGGAAATCCTTTCCTTGGCTTCATGCATGACTTTGCATTATGAGGTGCTCCATCCTTTGACATGTGGCACCTTCCACCACTTCAAACAAGTGATATGTGGCATATTTCATTGAATCTTACCAGGGACACATGGCATCATTTGCCTTCTTAGGTCTTTTCAACATTTTAAAAGCATTTGGGGCTCGGTCAGGCTCTCGCAGATAATGACACTTGTCAGCCTCTGCCACTCTCTACATGGGACACATGGCACAATCTACTACTCTTAGGAAAATAAAGTAAAACCTTCCACAGTTTCCACTTGTCACCCTCCATGGAGTTCTAGCAGAAGCTTTGTCAAAAGAGACCCTGTAACAGTCATGCAAATGTAGACACATGGTAGCCTTAGCTTCATTTAGTCACTCACCCCTGGGCCCACCATGGTCTTTACTCAATACAGTGGAATGGAAGGAAGGAAATGTGGATGTTGACACATGGTGGATTTTTACAAACTTCAAAAAGGGACACGTGGCATCTTTTGCTACTTCTTAGGAACAAGGCATAATGGCTTGACTGATGACACTTAGTAGTATCTGCTTGACTCTTTCTATTACACATGTTTCTCTTCATAACTAAGTCCATCTTTTAACCTTTAAACTTGGCACATTGAACCGATTGAACATTAAACCTATTGAACTGATGAACCAAAATGGTTCAAGGTTCAACGGTTCAAGCTTTTGAGACTCGTTAAATGCTCGGGGTCATGGAACCTTTGGAATGGTTAAACTTTGAACTTTGTCAGATGTGCCTAGCTCTTTTTGAAGATGTTGAACCTTTGAACCTAATAATCCCTTTACTAAAAAAGATTTGAAAAAATGAGGAATTTGAAATCCCCCAAGTAAATTTTGAGAAGGGGAAGAGAGGAATTTTGGCCTTGCAGGTCCAAGAATAGCTCATATGTTGTTCCAAAAATGAGTGACATGTTTGGGGACCAATAGAAGGCAACTCTTGTAAGGAGATCTAGGATTTTAGTTATCATGGAAGGTGTTTCAGAGGCACTACCAATTTCTTTAGGAAAATGTTGAACATGGATTATAATAATCACATAGGTCTCATGATCCAAGGTGGATCCCGAATTAGCCTATATAGAATTAGGTATAGATGCATGATTAGGGAATGACTACCTTAAAATGTCTATAAACTGATTAGGGGGAGCATTAGGGTTATTTAATTATAACTCTCCTTGATCAATAATGTTTTGTTCTAGACCTTAAAATAGAAACACTTATTGACATCATGACATATTACATGGTGGTAATTACAAAAGTCATTTTCCTTGAACCAATTAGGCTTAGGGAAAGAGTCATCAAGAGGTCTAACCTAAGGAAGTTTGATTATAGATTATTTTAAGATATTATCTAAGATAGAAGCATAAAAATCTCCTACGGGTGTGTACTATCATATAGGAATTTTTTAAATAATTTTTGGGATTGTGCTTAAGTGTTAGAGGGTTTAGATTAGATTTTTGTTTGTGGGGGTGCTAATTTTATGACAATAGAATTAGTAGTGCCTTTGTTTTTTTTATTGTTAGTCCTTTTAGAGGGATCAAGTTTGATTTTTTTACTTTGAATCTTTTCTTTCCCTTCTTCTAAAGATTGAATTTATATTTTATAGGCCATAAAAAAGGCCTCATCAATTTTTTTTAAGGATTGAACCCATAATGTTGAAAAGATATATTTATCACATTATCTCGAAAATAATTCAAATAGTTTAGGCTGAGGAAGGGAGAAGGTGAGTTTTTTTATAAGACTCCTCCATCTAGCCATGAAATTAGTGACATATTTGTCATCAAATTGTCTAATGACATAGAGATTAGTGATGGTTAGTTTTCTTGCAATGTTGATAAAAAAGGTGCTATAAAATAATTTGGGTAAGCTGCCTAAAAAGAATAGGGAATTCTGAAGGATTGAACTATACCAATCTAAATTTAGTCCAACTAGTGACATGGGAAAGATTATAAGAAGAGCATCATCATGGGATATAATATAACAAGAGTGTTTAAATGTTTGAATGTGTTATTGAGGATCTTTTAGTTATTTTAAAACTTCATAAATTTTGGAAGCTCCCATTATGAGGGGTATGGTCTAATAGGGACAGTTGGGTTAATGGGTTTGTTAAAAAATTTCTCATAATTGAGCATGTTTTTATACCTAGAGGTAGAGGCTTATATCCTATTAATAAGGATATTCATAAGGTTTTGTTGAGTATTATATTGAATAATTACACCCAAAACATTTTTTTTAGATGTTGATAGGTAGGAAATGGAGTGAAAAAGGGTTGTGGCTGAGTTTGGGGATTTTAAGCTACACTAGTTTACATGGGTGGGAGAGTTGTTGGGATTTAGATCACTACATTCTAAGGTGTTGTGGTAAGGGGAGGAGTAAATGTAGGTTGAGGTGTGGTAATATTTTGAGCTTGGGTAATAGTTGGGGATGGACCACTAAATGTTATTGAAGGAAGATTTAAAGGTTACGTAGTGTAAATTTCAAAACTTGTCAGGGGAGGATTGTTGAGGGAGGACACCATAACTATAGTAAACCCTTAATTTTCCTCTAGAATCATGCCAAAATCATTCCCAAAAGTTATATACGAAGGGAAAGTAGAATGTAGATAGCTTGAGTGCTTAGGTAATGGTTAAGTGCAATTGGATTAATATCCAATATGGTCATGAATTCAAGATCTCCCTAAGTATAAGACTAGGGAATACCCTCCCCCATAAACTCAGGGGAGGTAGGAGGACTCAGAGAGTTCTACGTGGATGAGGTGAAGCTGGGATTCAATTTGCTTTAGTGATTGCCATCATTTCAAAAACATGTAGAAATAAATGAAAATAAAGAAATGAAAACAAGCACAATAGTATTTTTGATTATCTCATTTAAGTATAAAAAATGCACTATGCTATAAAATACACCTAGAAAGATTTTAATTTTTTTTAATAAATTAAATTTAAAGTGTGATAAGGAAAAAGGTTAATGAGGGTTATAATAAATTATAATCTAGAGATGGTTTCAAGTTTGTTTAGGCTCAAAATATCTTTGTACTAGAATTGATACATGGTTTGGTTTTGGGGCCTACCCCATTCACTTTACACACCACAACACAAGGGTGTTGGGTGTTTTTCCACTATATACCTAATATCTAGAGTTTATACTTAATCAATGTACTAAGTTGGTTTTCCCCTTGGTGTTGAAATCCAAATAGAATATCTAGGATTAATGTTACCACTAGGTGATGAAATCTTAGTTAATTTCCTTATTTCAATGTTTAATGAATTGATTGTGTAAGTTGTTTGGTATGTGTGTGAAATTAAGTTATTGCCACTTTAAATTAATTTGCCTAAATTAATCTATGTGAACTATCTAAGAAAGTAAAGAATAGAATAAATTATTTTAAACCCTTAAAAGGAGATTTAAAAAAATTGGATTTTTATTTTGAATGAAAACAACAATCAAGAGAAAAGGAAATGAATCAATAAATTCACAATGAAATGTAATAAGAATAATGAGACCTTAGGGGTCCCACTGGGCGTCTCAAACTATTATAGTAGTTTTTCATTTTTTATTTAATTTAATTTTCTACTAAAATTTTTAAAGAATTTTAGGGTTTGTGAAGAATACCTAAAGATATGAAGATGGTTGTGCACCAATCAAATCCAATGAATGAGGGAACTTCTTTTTGGATTGAAAGAATATCCTGCACACAAAGAGACAACTTGGACAAAATGGATTAATAAATAGATAAGTGAGTTGTCTAGTTAGGAACCAGTACTAAGAAGTTATGAACTTCCTCAAGTGGATGTCAACTCACTATTTTCATAATTAAGTGGATAAATAAACATTAAAATTACAAAAGATAAAGATGTGATAATAAATTGATTATGAATTAATCTTCATTTAAACTATTAATGTAACCAAAATATTCATCCCAATAAGATGTATCAACATTAACATACTCTTGTATAACATCTAATTAGTCATAAGTGGATTTAACTTGAGGGGGAGTAACTAATGGCACAAATTTCTAACTCAAAGGCTATATCACTCCGATCATTGAAAAAGGGTTGAGATATAATGGGAAAATTAGTAATATTAATGATGTCATGAAAAATTGTGTGAAGACTCATATACTTATTAATACCATGTTTTAAAAAGATAGAATATTAAATTTAAATGGATTAAAGATATAGTTATAAGATTTAAAAGGATCAAATATAAAAATAGAGTACAATGTATTGATGTCTATCCTACAAAATTAGTGCCAATTCAGATGAATCAGTATTGATTCTATTCATACTATTCCTAATTAAAAATAGGAAGCTACAAGGTGATAGAGGATAATGAAAAAGGAAAATAGAGAAGTATATTATGTTTTAATATTGAGATAATCAAGAATAAATAGGAATATAAACAAGAAATGAAACAACTAAAACAATACTTACCTTGAACCAAATTGTAGGCAAAATGTATTCTTGCCATAGGTGTAAGTGGTCCTCCTGATTCATGATGATGGATGTGGATTAGTTGTGGTGAAATTTAGACAGAGTTGTGCTAAGGTTATCCTTAATTCTCTTGAGAAAATCCAATCAACATTTTGAGATTCAAAATTCATGGTCCCTGAACTAAAGGGTTGGGTGAGTATAAGTAAATCATCATTGGCTAAGAGAATCAATATCAATCATGGGAGAATAGACAATGGTTCAACGTTTTTAGTAAGGGATCAATTTATTCCATGTTGGTTTATTCAAAATTCAATAAATTTTAGGATTATATGCATAAGGTTATTAGGAATGGGTTTATACATGGGTAGGTTGGTTAAAGGGTTAGGATTTCATGGGTTATAATTAGATTTAGGTGGTTAGGGAGGTAAAATAGTAATTTGTAAAAATAAATTACCAAGTACCTAATGGTAAATAAGTTAGACTTTAGTATAGTGATATTTAGGATAATATAATAATAAGGGCCTTATGACATCAAATAAATCGTATATGACATACAAAATTGAAGCTTTTGCACCTTTCTTAGTTCAATAGTTGATGTTTGAACTAGAATAATTTATTCCTCTTCCACTTGTGCAGAGGCATACACTTCTTCTTATTCATCCTATCCTTTAGTAAGTGTTACCTCACCTATCAACTTCTCTTGGTCTTATGGTTTGTCTTAAGATATTAATGGACCTTGGGGATCTTGTCCCTATCTGTTTGGTTGCTGATATGGCCTACCACTCTAGAAGTTGGAAGATCTTTATCCTCTTGGAGGTGGGATCCTAAATTTTGCCTCATCAAGTGTGAGAGAGGGTTTATGCTATATTAACCTCAGTAGTTTCTCACTTAAGCCTCTAGTTATTTCCCTTTATTTCACCTCTTCATCATCCTTGGCATTTAGAAATAGAAAATCATGAAAAAATGGTTCATGTTTGTAAGTGAGGCCAAGGGTGTGAATCTTCTTTTGGATCTTCTAATGGGGATCAGAATATCTATGGGGGAGAGTGGGTAATGCATATGTTCTCTTGGAATTTCCATCTTCCTTGAATTATGTTCGTATAGTGTATTGCATTCTCCCAATAGTGATGTGAAAGATCTGGAAGGTAGACTTCTTATTCTTTGTCAATTCCTCATCAATGCCATTCCATATCTGGTATGCAAATTTATTTTTAAATAATTTGTCTATAAAAAACTTTGGAAGATGAAGAATATTTACCATATATCTAACAACCTTGACGACAATGTAATCAGGGTAGAGCCATTAGTTTCCTAGATTGTTGGCAAGTGTTTTGATAAATGTTGGGTGAAATTCTAGCCAAAATTTGGTTATCGATAGCCATCTAGACCTAAGGGTATATGTACTTAGTAATATTAGATATGTTATTGGCATATGAGTATATATGCACAAATGAGGAATAATCACAAATTTAGTTCTTGATAAATTATATGTTGGGATCCCATAAGTCTCTATTATGCCTATATATTGTCCCCATGACTGCATCTAATAGTTAGGACATCATATAAAAGTTACCCCCATGTGGCCTCATATCCTTATGCAAAATTTACTCTTGGAGATGAGCATTAATAACTTCCCCCAATGCATAGGTATGCTTCGAGGTACTTAGTAGGTCTAGTAAGGGAACCCATTCCATATATAGGAATTAGATGTTTGTATGGCCAAAAATTCAATTTAAGAGTGCCATTACCATATGGGTCCCCATTTTGAATCAAGTGATAAGAAAAAAATTCTTAACATGTTCCTTTATTGTGAATCTTTCTCTAGAAATAAACCACCTTGCCAATGCTCATTTCCCATTGTTAGCCTTTTTCTAGGTAATGATATTATACAAATCAAATATAACATATGGAATAGGTTGACTCAAATACCTATTGAATTCATGCCCTAATATATAGGTTAATATTTTGTTATTTATAATATAATGGAGGTAGCCACCATCTACTATCCTACCCTCAAAAAAGAGGCCTCACAATAAGTATATGTATGACATAACTTCTGGCTTAACATCTATATTGTTATTTATTGTCAATTGAATAGTTATTTACCATAGTTATTTATGGTAAATAACTATATTATAACAAATATTATGACATAACTTCTAGCTTAACATCTATACTTCTAGCTCAACTTCTATAAAGTAGATATTTTACTAGTTATTTATCATCAATTGAAATGTCTTATTCTAATGTAAAGGAGTACACATTCTCTACAGCTTCCCATAAGGTAGAGTAATTGGGATAATGACCATAAAATATAGTGGCATCAAATAATGTGTCTAAATACTCCATAGAATCCTTGATGGAAAACCTGAAGGGTGCTAAGGATACTTTGTATGACCTAGTTGATGATGCCATGATAGTTTGGTAGATGTTGGTATGCTTCGAGTTTTTGAAAATGACATGTATTAAACTAAATTATGTGGATTAAAAATAAACTTGGTCACAATTAGGGATTTTTTGATTATCAAAGGTTGAATTTTACTTGAGCTGTTGAAAATTGAATGATTTGAACTTGGTTGGGGTCTCAATATTAATATATTTTTGCTTTAATTTCCAGTTCATGCAAGATTAATCATCAACATCTATGATCTCATCACCTTCATTCAATTTGAATTTGACCACATTATCCTAGTGTACATACCACATAGGATGCCTTATCATTTGGGGTGCCACGGTGTTACCTTTCATCTTTTTCCATTTAACATTATGTTTTCTAGTCAAGGGAAGTCAAACTTTACCTTTAGGCCAAAATACCTGAAAAATAGAATGCTCTTTAGAGAGATTGGTTTTTTAATATTTTTATCCCAAAGTTTCCAAAATAATAGTTGTTTAAGACTAAGTAATCTTTAGGAATATTTTCATTTGGGTAGAAGTAGTCACATAGGAAATTCCCAAAATACAGATTCTGATGTGAATCTTTCAGAAATAAAGCTTTTAAAATAATGCTTCTGATGAAAATTTACTTATGAACATTCTTTGAAGACCAAAATTCATGAATAAAATCTATTGACTTGAAACATTCTAAAATAAATTTACCAAAATAAAACTTCAAAAATCAAGTCACCAAAGACTAAACTTACCAAAGACAATGCCTCTGAAAGGAAAGTTTCGAATGAAAAAGTCTCTAAAACATTTTTTTTGAAGAGAGTTTCTGAAGAGAATTTTTTTGAAGAGAAATTTTGTGAAGATAATATTTTTTAATAAAACCTTTTGATGAAAATTTTCTGACATAAAGTTGACAACATGAAACTTCATGAAACAAAGATTGCAAAGAGAAAGTTTTCGAATAAAAAGTTTTTGAAGGGAATATTTTTAAAGAAAATCGTTTAAAATAAAGTCACTGAAGAATAAACTTTCCCAAATAATCCAATCTAAATTCCTATCATGAAAATCCATTCTTTCCATCTTTTTCATTAATATGTTAGTTTGAATAAGTCCTTTTAAATGGAAATAAGTATACCCTAATGTGATTCAATGTTCAAAGCAAGAGTTTATACAGGTAATAATAACCACATAACTATAAAAAACACATAGATTCCTAGATAAAATATTCATATTTCCCAAAAAATAAAGGGGTCCCCACTTTTTAGATAAAAAATATAGAGGGGGTGTGTTGATTACAAAAATGGTGACTCACAGGGATGAATACTCTAGAGTTTTCAAGAACCAAAATCCATGGTCTTATAATTCCAATATCAACCATAAATTCATCCTAAAATATATGATTAAATCATAAATGAAAAGAGACTCTTAATAATCTTATATAACATACTAACTTTCCTTACACCTTGGATCTGAGTGTGTAAAGTAATATCCTTTATCTCTTATCTCATAATTTTAGGCAAAGATATGGGGGTGAGCCATAAGTTTTACTAGGATTGGGTGTTAGGTGCATAGACATTTTGGATCTTAGGTATTTCTCTACTACCATCCAAGCATCCATATCCTTGATAGAGATACTTTTGATCACCTATTTCTCTTTTATTCATATTTTTCATGATGCATGATATATTGATCTTATTTCATCATGTAGGATTGGAATCCTTTTTTTATTTTATTTTGGAATTTGATATTATGCCTTTTATTTTTAAACTTCTATTTATTTTTATTTTTGAAAGAGAGAAGAAGGTGACCATAATGAGCTAGTCTTAGTAAAGTTTTGGGTTAATCAAAATGTCCCTATCAAATCTTTCCCATGTCCATGATTATTAACTTAAACAAGTATTAACATTTTGTATGCATTTGACCCAAGGGGATAAGGATATTTTTTCTAAATTTGAATATAATTATGGGATAAATTTTCACATACCTAATGAAATCATTAGCTTTAGGACATGTTCATGGCTATCTCTCTCATTTACTACCTAGATTAAGAATTCTGAACTACAATATGCAATACCCATTAATTGAGGTTGGATTAAAAACACCTTAATATGTGTTTGATTATACTAGTATTGACCAAACTTAGACTATCAAGAAATAAAATAAAACTATCATATAAAGTAATAAAACTACTAAAAGTAAAAGGGATAATCTAAAAAACACAAACCAATATAATGAAAGCAAATGACTAGAAACAAGAAAACTAATAAATCAAAACCAACCTACTCTTACCTTTACCAGGACATCTTTTGTTACTCATTGACCTCTCCATATGGGGAGACCATGAAGTAATGCTGTGAAAACTATCCATTAATTGGATGTGTCAAATCATTACCTTAAAGATATTTTAAACAAATGCATTATTAACTAAGCTATCAAAAATTTGATAAGTTCCAATCTGTAGTGGGGTAAACTTGTCATGCATTCCTTTATTCTCATGGGCTTTGTCCCATAGTAGCACCAAGTTAGAGATCCTAAATGCTTTGAAGTTTTCTCTCTTTTCAAACCATCTCTTTACCACATCCTAATGTTTGATAAAATTTTGCAATAATTTATCCCTAGAGTCTTCCATTTCAATGATATCCAATAGTCTACACTCTATTTTGTCATTAGAATCTATGTATTCTTGCTTAAACTAATATGTTGGCAATTTTAGCATGATTGGGAATAATAATTATTTCCCATAAATTAGTAGATATGAAGAGGATTTAAGGGATTATTTGTACCTAATATGGTTTACCCAATGTGAATATTTAGTAAGAGGTGACACTCCCTAGGTTTATCTATAGTTGATTTCTTGATAGTGTCTTTGAGGTTCTTATTGGTTGAGTTAGCCAATCGATTCCCTTGTGGGTAATGATTGGAGGATGATCTAATTGGAATAAAATTATCATGGGCTCATTCAGTGAACTCATTTGATTGAAATGATAGAACATTATCACAAACCAAAGAGATAGGGGTGAAAAAATTGGTTATGATATGTTTTTCAATAAAAATTATCACATTTTGGGCTCTAGAGTTCTTAATGACTGTTGCATCAGTCCATTTGGTGCAATAATCTATAGTAGTGAGGTTAAACTTGTGTCTAGCTAAATAATTTGGTTTTATAACATTGATGAAGTCTAAGCCCCATTGGGTGAATGGCCTACCCTCAATCATATGTTGTAGAGGCATTGATGTGTAGCTCTCTTTTTGATAAAACCTATCCTTCATGGCATGTCCTCACATGGAAGTGAGCATCCTTAAAGAATATAAACCAATAATAACCCACTCTAAGTATTTTATGGGCTGTAGTATTTCCATATGGATGGCCACTACCTATCTTTTGATGTATATTTTCTAAGATTTCTTGGGATTCTCTATGTGACACACATTACATAAATGCCTTCATAATTTTTCTTGTAGAGGGCTCCTTTCTTGATCATATAATGAGTAGCCTTGAGCTTTAAATATATCTTTTGCTCTCTCTTGAGTTATTGGGGACATGTTCTAGTGAGTACGAAATAAATAATACTTGAATACCAATCTTCTTAAAAAACCTATGTCAAATAAAAATCTTCAATGGTGATTCATTAGTTTGGTTCAGTCATCAATTAAATAATTCCTTGTCCCTTAATAATCCTTGTAAGTTTGACTTCAATATCAAAATCCTATGATTTTTCCATCCATTTACTTCTACATTCCCCCAATTTATTCTTTCCAAGCATAAAATTGATAGCGAGATCTGGTACTATGGCAATGGTCTTATTCCTAAGAATGTAGAGTCTAAACTTCTTAACTACTTTGATGAGAGCAAAGATTTGCATGTCAATAAAAATATATGAGGCTCTGCATATATAAATTTAGTACTCATAAATGCAATATAATGTTCACTTTCTTCCATTTTCTATGTATGTATGACAATAATAGTATGTCCTAAGGTGAATGAGTACAAGAAAAAATCTTTATTGAAATTTAGGCTTACCAACATTGGGGATTATGAAATAGCCTTATTTATGTCTTGGAATGACTTTTTAGCTTCATGTGTCCACTCCACTTTAGAATTTTATTTGAGCATTGTGTTTATGGGTCTGACAATCTCTAAAAATCTTGATATAATTTTTCTTACAAAATTTATCCTTCTAAAGAAGGATTTGAGCTCTTTTTTACTATTTGGAAACATTATTTTTTAAATCCCCTAGATAGTATCTAGGTCAATAGTGATTCCATACTTAGCAATATTGTGGCCTAACAAATTGCCTTTAATAATGCAAAATATACTCTTATTGGGGTTAAGTGATACCTCAAACATCCTTCATCTTTCAAAAATGGACTAAATATGGTTGATATGATCAACTCTATTTTTAGAGAAAATCATGAGATCATCCATGTATATAATTATGCACTTCCCTATC
Source organism: Torreya grandis (assembly GCA_037957365.1). Taxonomy (NCBI): domain Eukaryota; kingdom Viridiplantae; phylum Streptophyta; class Pinopsida; order Cupressales; family Taxaceae; genus Torreya; species Torreya grandis. The sequence goes on from JARHVA010001626.1 coordinate 2,422,955, forward strand.
AATCCCTAGAATGCATGATCCATTTCTCTTTGAAAATTAGGTATGAATTGATCAGTCAAATTGCATTCACTTATATGCATATATTTCCCATTTCATAGTAAATGTTGTTTTCATCTTATCCTATGATTCAACTAGTACTTGGTTATAACCTAAAAATCCATCCAAGAAAGATATCATTTTAGACCCTTTCATAATTTGTATTACCTCATCTAAGGAGGGAAAAGGATAATTGTCCTTCTCTAAAGCTTTACTAAGATTCTTGAAATCAATGCATAGTCTAATTTGACCACTCATTTTTATGACTAGAACTAGTTTGGTCACCGAAGTCTAATGTCTAATAGGAAAAGATATCCTATCACTTAGTATCTTTTACACTTCCTTTTAAATTATTGGTTCTAAGTTATGATTAAACAATCTTTACCTTTGCCTAAATGGTTTGTGATCAAGCTTGAGTGGAATCATATGGGTGATGACTCTAGGATTGAATATGCTTAAGTCATTATAGGTCTATATAATTACATCTTTATACATGATAATTATTTCCTTGACATTTTACCTTTATTCTAGTGTGCAACTTAAGCCAATATTGATGAAGTGTGCATTCCTTTCATCACTAATGTTTTTTTATTTGAATTTGGATTCATTAACCTTGATATTCCTTTATGATTGGGCTTGAGGATCTGTATCAAAGGTATTTTCTAGGGTGACCATCATGTTAGTGCTCTATGTTTTACCCTATCTAAGGAGAGGAGTTTTCATATCCTGACCTCAAACCTAGGCTAACATGGGAAAGACCTTAGGCTATGGGTTACCTAATATGTAGGTCGAACCTCTAGGTTTTAAGGGGCTGGCTCTCATGATTTGTTCATTCTAATTATCTCTCTCCCTCTAAGACCTAAACATGTTGGGGTGAAAAGGGTAAAGGAGTTACATGAATTAAATCTACTTTAAAGTGTGATGATGCACCTAATAATCATTCTATCCACTTATTCAACTTGGAATCTCAACACACTAATATAAAATGTATAGAGTTGAGAGACTACCTTCAATGACTTCTGGGAAATAATATTTCATCTATAGGTTATTAAAATGACTTAAAGTGAGAGGGTCAAGAGGAGAAGGCCTAATTTAAGGTAATTATAACCTGATTTCCATTCCAAACCTAAATTATCCACCTTAAAACACACTAGATAACCTACCAAGAAGATTGTTAGTACTTAGGTGTAACTTGGACCTGTAAAAGGGAATACTATACCACTATTACATATCAAACATGAATGAACACATAAAGTATAGATCATGAAGAAGATGCAAGATACTCTATTTATTATTCAAGAGAAGTATAAGTACAAATAATAGTAGTCTCCTCATATTGACATGATGGATATAAACTAAGGCAAAAAGCCTTGAATATATAGAAAAGATGAGAGAATAAGGGTGATTTATTATTTTTGGGAAATTAGATGTTTAATCCCTAAATAATAAATGGGTTTGAGTAGATAAAAATAGTAAATAATATGCAATAAATAATCTATTGATTTGTTAGATTTGACTGTAATTAGGGATTTTCTAAAAGTAGTAGTGTGAGAGAGAGAAAATTAAACTTATATGATTTTGTGCTATTATGACTGAGATAGGGTCTGAAAATCTATGCAGGCTTAAGAGACTATTACAAATAGGAATCTATAGTTAATTTCTTGATTGGATAGGACCATTTAAAATAGGACACCCTATTATTTAGTGTTATGGTCTTGGTCTTTCCGTTGTTATTTAAACTACTCATAGAGATCTAATTTTTTTGGATTTTTTTCACCACATCTGTATGATCTTGTGTACCAAATTTTAAATCCTCATTATTAGGAAAACTCTTTGTAGAGATAATTATTCATGTGTTTGTGTCTTCTATGAAATTAAATATAACTTTGGAAAATAGGGAAAATGGGTTAATATGTAAAGGATACAATGGATGCACTTCACACCCCATGTGTGGGCACACTACCTATATACCAGTACTTTGAGGAGGGATCAAGCTATGTGTAGCTCTCCCATTGAAGTTCTTGGTGCAATAGTGAGATGAAAATGTAAGTAAATACAAAACTAGGTGTACTTGGAATGACTAGGGACTAGTATAATGGTTTGATTAAGCTTGAAATACTAATTTATGGCTGTATGTAGGGAATAAGGAAGAGTGCTTGAGTAGTCTTGCTTGTAGTCTTGCTTCTCTCTTGTAAATGAGTACCAACCCTTATAAATGGAATTTTAATGGCCTTTTATAGGGGATTTAATGATCATTGGTTAAATTAATTCATGTTAAGCCAACATGAATTAAGATAAGGATTCAAAATAATATGACTGTTAGAAGCAAAAATGCACTTCGACAACAACATTGGAAATAAGACACCCTGAGTTTCAATACTGTAGTCTAAGTTTGGGCACTATTATCCAAGGATTAGGAGACCTTCGGGGATTTATTTTTTGTGGAAAGATAAATTTTGGTTTATAAGGGTTTGGTCTAAGAGGATATGGATGACTAAGAATCAGTGAAAACATGCTTATGAGGGTCATGAGAGAAAGCAAGATGGACCTATAAATTAGGTGTCATTAGCCACACTCAAGTTACCAAATTTTACATTTTATATGATGACATTCCCCCCCCCCCTTTATTCTAGTGATGCAATAAAGTAAAATACTAAGATAAAGGAAAAATAGAAAGCATACTTGAACTTACCTGTAAAGGTGAAGCTCATGAAGTTATGTAATGTTGGATGTGCATAGAGAGAGCACAGTGTGAAGTGTGAATCTATTTTGATGTTGGATTGTGTTGGGTTTGTGTTATACCAAAAGTAATATCTTAAATATATTTAATTTATCAATTCCCTAAAAGTGGCTCAAGAATGCAAAGGTAGGCCTTTTGGCTCCATCATCACCTACTAAGTGAAGCTAACAAATCATGCATGTGTCAATCAATGTTTGGATTGTGTGTCCAATCCCTTTGAATAGGTGGCTTAAGAACATAAATATTAACCCTTTGGCTCCATCATTACCCCATGAATTGAATCAATGAGGTAATACTGATATAGAATATATGTCATATGAGATGGCTCCTAAATCTCATGAATGTAATGTGATTTGACAATGTTAGCATGGATAGCCAAATGTATGCTATAAACTAGGCCACTCTTGGCCAGTTCAAAAGATGGAGATTAGGATTATATGAAAGCCATTATGAAACTACTGCAATAGTCTTATGAGGAAGCCAACTTGACAACTCGAGTAGTCAAAATGTTAAGCTTATATGAAAGCTAAACTTGAAAAAGGATGCCAACCAAATATAGATAAAGGCACACAACTACTGAGAAATGCTTGGAAAATAAACTAAACTTAGAAAAAGGGGAGGATCAATATGCCACACACATTACCTCTAATAATTGGTGTTTGGAACATGGATTCTGATCTAAAAGTTATATCAACTACCTAATCTAAAACTAGAAGTGAGAGCCATCATGTTGTGCATGATGCCCCCTATATTTGGATTCTCTGTGTAAAAACTATATTGAAATATGTTGAATTTAGACTATGCTATATTGAAAAACCTATGACTGAACTCACCTTTTTGTCTATTTCTAGGAAAGCTAATTTTTTTGTTGTCTATATAAGAGCACCAAAAATAGGACACCCTACTATTCAATGATGTAGTCTAACTTTGGCACTATTATCCAAGGTTAAATCTAGTGACTATTTTAGATTCTCTATTGTCTACTTGGTTTACTCTATTAGGTCTAATGTTTGGATTCTATTTTGAGTGTTTTAAAAATTACATTTTTGACCATTAGGAGCTCTGATAGCTATGACATAACCCCTATTTATTTCCCCCTCTTCTAAGGAAAGGAATGAAGACCTTGCAATGACTTTCCTAAGAAGAGATAGCCCTATAAGTGTGTTATGTTTCATGGATATATGATATAGTAATGATAATCAATAAGATATCTCAAGATATAGAAAGGTTTGATTTGAGAGATTTTTAGATCAATAAGGGTATGCCTAGATAGATATAACAATGTAATAACATGTGTAATGTACTGAACTAGAATCAAAATTGTTAGTTATTAGTTGTTAGTAAGGAGGGATGGAGCATGATGTTAAGTATGAAGCCTAATTGTCTTCTAGGATCAAAGGTTAAAATTTTGATGTTATTTCAGCTGAGTTTTAGATCCCATTATTTGTATCCTTAATGGAACAAGGGGTTTCAAGGGGGGAACACCCTTGAAGCAAATTTTTATTAAAATTGCCTTGCAATATTTTAATTTCATTGTCAATTTGGGCCATTGATTAAAGGTTTATAGATTTGATGATAGAGGTTATGTTTAGGTGTTTTTCACCCTAAAATATATTAATACATAGATGTGATAAAAAATAAAGGATATTGTACATAAAGAGAGGAGGTAGAGAAGGTAGAGAGGTGTAAGAAGTTTTCTTGCAGGATTTTTTTCTCACTTGTATTGTTGGAAATAACATATTGGACAAGTTTGGTGGATGTAGCCTATTTTGGGTGAACCATGTTAAATATGGTGTCTCCTATTTTTTACATTTTTATGATTATTTTATGTATGTTTTATTGATTAGTTTCATAGTTTCTCTTTTATGTGATTTGAGGATAAATCTATGTTTTATTTTATCCTAACACATGATGTCCATCATGACATCCAAGAAAGCAAGATAAATGCATGATATGTATCATGGCATTTAAAACAAGGATAGTCAATCAATCAACAAGCATACAAAGCAAGAAGCATACAAGGTTGACCAAGGGGCCAAATAGATAATAGACATGGGCACATGTCACTCATACTAGAAAGCAAACATACAAGGCATGTTCAAATGCCACATACACATACCATAGCAACAAGAAAGATTGGAATCAGGGCCACAGACACATAGAAGAGTAAAATCAAGGGACATTGGAAAATGTCCAAAAGTATATACATGTCATGTCCCCTTTTTCGTGGACATTGACAGGCTTGATGATTAGCCTATTATGCGACCTTCGTAGGCTGATTGGATGGATAGAGGGTCATGATGGAGATTGGCTTGGCTTTGATTTACAGAATTCCTATAGTTGGCTCTCATTTAGGTTATTTCAGACACATTGGGCCTGAGCTCCTATTATTTAGGGATATTTGACATACAGCAGAGCACCCTTGTTTTGATATGGTCATGTGCAGAATCACTCCCTGATTCACCAGCTTCAGACGGTTCGAGGATCCGACATGTATTGAGGGAGATATTAATATTTGATTGATTTAATCAAATATTAATTATTTGGTCTAATTTTAAATTAGATATTAATTAATTAATTATTTGGTCTAATTTTAAATTAGATATTAATTAATTATTAATTATTAATTAATTGGTCTAATTTTAAGATCCAAGTTCTAATTTGAGGAATTCTAATTTTAGAAGCCCAAGTTCTAATTTGAGGAATTCTAATTTTAGAACCCCAAGTTCTAATTTGAGGAAATCTAATTTTAGCAAGCACACCTTTGGAAGGGTATAAGAGTTTCTCATGGGAGAGAGTTTGTATGTATGAATTGATTATTGAAATTGGAGAAATTCTTCTGTGAAGACTGAGCCAAGGGTTCCAGGATTCCATTTGCAGTGGAGAACATCAACTCTTCATTGTGTGCAATTCAGAGGTTGTGAAAGATCAGCCGATCTATTGCCAAATTGGAAGATAGCTTCATCCAAAAGTTATCACAGAATTTCAAGGTTGAGAGATAACTTCACACAGAAGTTATTACAGATATTTCAGGTATTTATCTTTATTTAGTTTTGATCCAATAAATTATACAGATAGAGATATTCTGTATTAGAATAGTATATCTTCAGATCAGGTGGTTCAACAATCAGGGGTTAAGAACAGACACGCTGGCAACTGTACTAAGTCCGTACAGGTCCGTACAGATCCACGCAGATACCGACACCGGCAGACAGAGATCTCCAGTGACCGACATCGGCCGTCTGAGGACCGACGTCGGCAGATAAGGACCTGCAGAGACCGACGTCGGTAGTATATCGACCGACGCCGGCGATTGTGTGTTCGACACAGCAGGCCGAGACTTCCAGAATTGCAAGTTTATTTCTAGTTTGCATAATTTCAGGGTTTTAAGACCATATCTGTAATATTCTTTGGTTTGCATAAGAAAGGACATCTATTGTAATCAGCTGGATGAATGATAAGATCTGTGATTTGTTTATGCATGTTTGAATCTATTCTGCAAATTGTACAGTTGATCAGAGCTTTGGCCTTTGGTATCATAGTTTTGTGTCTTTCATATATCTCTATTGACAGGGGATAGTACAGTGGTATCAGAGCTTTATTTGCTATATATTAGAGTTGTGTAGAGACAAAAAGAGGCCCTAAGTAAGGGACATTACAGTGGTATCAGAGCTAAATTCCTGCCATCCTGTTGGGTACATCAGAGCTAAATTCCTGCCATCCTGTTGGGCACATCAGAGCTAATGTCTTGCCATCCTTTTGGGTAGCTTGGGTAAAGTATCATGATGACTTCATATACTCAGAGTCGATGGGACTATGATATGAGGAAGTTGAAACTAAGTTTGAAGAGGTTGAATGAATCTCTTTCATATCCTACATCCAGAAACAAACCCGCACGGTATATGACAGCGAATGAGGAGTGGGAGTTAGTACCACCTCAAATTCAGAAGTTGTTGCCTTTTGATCGCTTTGTTAAGCATAGGAGAGAGCACTACAAATCACTTCGATGAGAGAGTAGCATGTCCTATGATTATTATGATTATGAGGTAGGAGATAGTGAAGACGAGGATGAGTTTGATGCTTGCACTCAGAGTGTACAGGGGTGCTCAGATGTTAGTGCACTGAGGGTTGATGATCTCTCAACTATGGCAGAGATTGTAGCAGAGTCCCAGGATCCTATTATTGCAGATGATACTTAGGAGAATGCACTGGATAGTTTTGAGGACTTAGTTTCACCGATTGTTTCTTTTGATATGGAAGAGTTAGATAGTGATGCTACAGTTGTTGATACTCCGCATGTTGATATGAGCTATGGAGTTGATTCACAGAGTATGGATGGTAGTATTACAGCGATCAGTGATTCTGAGTCTATTTGTTTGGACCATGCATCAGAGGAGTGTGGGAGACAATCTAGCCAGTGCCATCATGGGTCTAATCAGCTGAGAGTTAGTGAGCGAGACATTGCCACCGCTTGTAAGCATTTCGATGATGCTCGTCAATTGTTAGCAGTTTATGGATGGGGTTCTCCTACTAGCATCGAGCAGGGAGGCAGTTATTTATCCTTGACAGAAATCCACTCTTTATGGGAGGCTATCCAGATTCTGAGACAGGACTATATGCAGTTGGTCACCGACAGAGATTATCTTATAGAGTGGGGCAGCACAGCATATGATGCATTGTTGGTCGAGGAAGATAAGGTGAGCGAGCTTACTCAGCAGCTAGAGGTGACTTCTGAGGTTCTTGAGACTACACAGTTAGCTTATGAGGAGTCACAATTTCATTTGGTTGAGATGACCATGGAGTTAGAGCATTTACGGTCTTCACCAGCCCCAGACTCAGAGGTTAGTACATTGAGTGTTGTTGGTGAGTATGTTCCTATAGTTGTAGCTGTGGAACATGTTGTTGAGGCTGACACACCGGTTCAGGATTTGGGAGTACATGGTTTTGATGAGTTTGGGATACCTCTCCAAATTGATTCTTCTCACACATTTGACAGTATGGTACAGTTGGTTGTGCCACCATTACAGAGGGATCAGTTATGGGATGGATTAACACCATCTTTTGTAGATGAAATTCGCAGTTGCCCAGTACACAGCCTACAGTATCGACACTTCCAGGGCAGTCATGATTTCAGAGATTGGTTGAGTTGTGTTCGCCAATTTGATTATGGGTTCCTCTTTGTTTTACTTCTGATGATGTTGCAGGTACTTGCATTGATTCACAACAGTGCAGAACATAACTACATTTGGGATCCAGGTGGATCGAGTGGTTCATTGTTTCGAGATTGCTTGGGGACAAGCAATTTTTGGAGGGGCGAATTGTCATGTCCCCTTTTTCGTGGACATTGACAGGCTTGATGATTAGCCTATTATGCGACCTTCGTAGGCTGATTGGATGGATAGAGGGTCATGATGGAGATTGGCTTGGCTTTGATTTACAGAATTCCTATAGTTGGCTCTCATTCAGGTTATTTCAGACACATTGGGCCTGAGCTCCTATTATTTAGGGATATTTGACATACAGCGGAGCACCCTTGTTTTGATATGGTCATGTGCAAAATCACTCCCTGATTCACCAGCTTCAGACGGTTTGAGGATCCGACATGTATTGAGGGAGATATTAATATTTGATTGATTTAATCAAATATTAATTATTTGGTCTAATTTTAAATTAGATATTAATTAATTAATTATTTGGTCTAATTTTAAATTAGATATTAATTAATTATTAATTATTAATTAATTGGTCTAATTTTAAGATCCAAGTTCTAATTTGAGGAATTCTGATTTTAGAAGCCCAAGTTCTAATTTGAGGAATTCTAATTTTAGAACCCCAAGTTCTAATTTGAGGAAATCTAATTTTAGCAAGCACACCTTTGGAAGGGTATAAGAGTTTCTCATGGGAGAGAGTTTGTATGTATGAATTGATTATTGAAATTGGAGAAATTCTTCTGTGAAGACTGAGCCAAGGGTTCCAAGATTCCATTTGCAGTGGAGAACGTCAACTCTTCATTGTGTGCAATTCAGAGGTTGTGAAAGATCAGCCGATCTATTGCCAAATTGAGAGATAGCTTCATCCAGAAGTTATCACAGAATTTCAAGGTTGAGAGATAACTTCACACAGAAGTTATTACAGATATTTCAGGTATTTATCTTTATTTAGTTTTGATCCAATAAATTATACAGATAGAGATATTCTATATTAGAATAGTATATCTTCAGATCAGGTGGTTCAACAATCAGGGGTTAAGAACAGACACGCTGGCAGCTGTACTAAGTCCGTACAGGTCCGTACAGATCCACGCAGATACCGACACCGGCAGACAGAGATCTCCAGTGACCGACATCGGCCGTCTGAGGACTGACATCGGCAGATAAGGACCTGCAGAGACCGACATCGGTAGTATATCGACCGACGCCGGCGACTGTGTGTTCGACACAGCAGGCTGAGACTTCCAGAATTGCAAGTTTATTTCCAGTTTGCATAATTTCAGGGTTTTAAGACCATATCTGTAATATTCTTTGGTTTGCATAAGAAAGGACATCTATTATAATCAGCTGGATGAATGATAAGATCTGTGATTTGTTTATGCATGTTTGAATCTATTCTGCAAATTGTACAGTTGATCAGAGCTTTGGCCTTTGGTATCATAGTTTTGTGTCTTTCATATATCTCTATTGACAGGGGATAGTACAGTGGTATCAGAGCTTTATTTGCTATATATTAGAGTTGTGTAGAGACAAAAAGAGGCCCTAAGTAAGGGACATTACAATACACATGAATAGAATTAAAGGACATTAGAAAATGTCCTAAGGTACACATAAGAAACAAAAATAGAAATGGAAATGCAATCATATCTAGCTACACAAAGCAAGAAAGGAAAACATGTAAAAATTGAAAATACAATTTCATCTAACTAATAAAATCTAGAAGTGAAAGTATGTAAGGCATGTTAGTACAAGACTAGGTATATGCAAGAAAATGCACAAGTGTAAGATACTAGTGAGTGCCGATGTGGTAATCTATATAAGCAAGTAAGTAATGTATGTCAACATGATAAATAGAGTGTGTGGTGTAAGAATGACATAACTTGGATGGTGTAGTGATGTATAATATTCCCCCAGTGGGAAGCTGTATTGATGTGCATCTCAAATTTATAATTAAGATGCCCCCTTAATGGATAGAGTGAAGTAATCAACGAGCTAGAAGTCACTGCACACACTTAAAGAAGATCAAGTGAAGCATGGTAATGTAGATAATCGACCAACCATAGCATAGAACAATAAATGTAAGTCAAACATAATAGTATAAATTTAAATCATGGATGATGCATATAATCAAAATGTTTTTATGTTTTGAATTATTTGAATGTTTTTGTAATTATTGAAATTTTGTATTGTTTTTGTATTTTGATATAAGTGATGTACAAGAAAGCATGATAAGAGATGATAATAAACAATAAGTCTCGAAAGAGACTCCATATCATGGTGTCTTATATCAAATAAATGAATCTTGCATGATTTTGAAGCATGAGGGAATGACTATGACTATGACTTTGAATATCTAGTTCATTACATGTATCTTATAAATCATAATAACCTATATTGTTCCACTCATTATTATCATCTTAATTTTGAACCGATAGAATGCTAGTGTTGACATTTGTTGTATCTAGATCTTTTCCTTTGATAAATTATGTTTGTGAATGCTTTACCTTAAGATGTTCAATAAATCTTGAACCTTGGTGACAAACATTATCAACTACTAGAATAGGAGTAGTGATGCCTTGAGCATGCTTACCCAACCCTTGACCTTGATAATCAAACTATTGTATATATTTTTGACCAAACCCATACTAATTTGAATGTTGAGCCTCATTTTGTAGTGGTATATTTTTATATTTTTCATTCTTTACCTATGCTTTTGTTACTATTTATTGATTTGATTTTGATTTTTGATCCTTTTGTTGTTGTGAGTTATGTTTTGGAAACCATTTTTGTACTGTTTATAAATTTAACCATTTGTGAATGTGTTCCTATGTCATTGTGGATTACTTGATTGATTTACCTTGTATAGAGTTCTCATTAGCAATTATCTATTGCATATGTTGTTTCAATGCCAAAAATGAATCTGTGTGATGCCCATGCATTCTATGATATGCACAATAATATTTAGATCTTCTCAATAGATGTAAAGGAGGTAGTTTAATCAACTTAGATTTAATCATTTCCCTTAGTACCTTAGTTGAATCTTTATTTGATTTTTAAATGATTTTTGAATCACTAGTTATAGAGTTACTTTATTTTGATTTCTTGTTTTCATATGTAACATTGTTTGTAACCAATTGGCTAGGTGAAGGTGTATATACATGATTGACACTTGAGTGCCTTTGAGGCTTTTGTATTATAATCTAATTTTCCAGTATTGTGATCTTTTTATGTAATAGATGATTTTGAATTTGTAAATATAAAATTAACTTGCTCATATTATTGATTTAATCCCTTAGAGTCTCACAAGTGCAAACCTTAGTTACTTATGATTGAACATGTAAGAACATATGTTGAAGAGGGTGTGAAGAAGCTATAGGCTGAATGTATGCATTAGGAATAATATCATAGGCTAACTCACATTTTGAAGGGGTGATAACATGGACCTAGTTAGAGGAAAAGCATATATCACCCTCTTGGGGGAGAGGAGGAGAAGAAAAATCTTTCCTATGCATAAGATATGACATTGAAACTTGACATGTGGTTGTTAGCTTATGTAATGGATCTTCTAAGTATGTATCCAAAGAGTTAGATATATCTAGGTAGAATCCATGTATATTGGATGAAATGCATGTAATTATAGTTGTAAGTTGTATAGAAATATTATTATAAAGAACATTCCATATGAGAGATAAAAAATAAAGGATAGAGAGCATGGATTTGTACACTAATGCATATAACATTTTGACATGTGTTATGATATGTCTAATGTTTTTAGCATGATAAAATTGAATGTTTTTCTATATGAAATATAGGAAGCAAGGGATAAAGACCATGACATTGTGCATGAATTCATAAACAATTTTGATGTGTTATGATATGTCTAATGTGTTTAGAAAAATAGAGTTGGAAATTATTCTACATGATAGAGAGAGAGTATGCAAAAGAAATATTGAAATATTGTGCATTTTTAGCAATAAATTTTGTGACATCATCCTTTATTATGAAAATCAAGCATGAAATGTAAAAAATGAAGATTTGTATTAACATATGGTATACTTTATCATTCATGTCCATGATAGGACCAAGTAAGACCTCCTTATTATTCATAAGATATGTGAAAATAAATGAGATCCATTTCTGTAATCTGATTTTAAATGTAAGGTAATACATTAAGAAGCATAGGGACCTCATATATGAAACTAGGGTTTTGAAAGATAATTATTTGAAAAATTACTATAAATTTTTAAAATTTGAAGTGTACTTTTGAGTTGGATATGCAAGTGAAAAATAAAAAATTTACTAGAAAATTAGTGATTTAATGGGACCTAGTAGATGCAACTAGGGTTTTGGAAAAATTAAATATTTTTGATTTTTTACTATAAATTTTTGAATTTGAAGTTGATTTTCTGATTTCAATATACAACTAAAAATTTAGAAAATGATTGGAATTTTTTTGAAAAATTACTAGGAGCTAGTTGATGTAACTAGGATTTTATATAAATTTATTTTAAAATTTACTAAAAAATTATAAAATTTGAGAGGAATTTATGATTTTAATATTCAATAAAAAATTCAAAAATTAATAGGAAAAATGAGTTAGGAATTTACCTTGGGTTTTCTAGGGTTTTTGAGTGAAATTTGAAGTCAGGTTCACCAAATGATTTATTATTTTTGGAAAATTAGATGTTTAATTGATAAATAATAAATGAGTCTAAGTAGATAAAATTAGTGAGTAATATGCAATAAATAAGCTACTAATTTGTGAAATTTGGTTGTAATTAGGGATTTTCTAAAAGTAGTAGTGAGAGAGAGAAAATTCAACTTATCTGATTCTATGCTACTCTAACTGAGACAGGGTTTAAAAATCTATGTATAGGCTTGGGAGAGTGTCTTTAATAGGAATTTGGAGTTTATTTCTTGATTGGATATGATCACCAAAAATAAGACACCCTACTATCTGGTGCTAGAGTCCTAGTCTTGTCAGTGATGTCCAAACTACTCATAGAGATCTATTTTTTTTGGGTTTTATTCACTGCATTTATATAATCTTATATACCAAATTTTTGATCCTCTCTATCATAAAAAAACCTATAGAGATGATTATTTGTGTTCTTGTGTCTTCTATGCAATTAAATAGAACTTTGGAAAATAGGGAAAAGGGGTTAGTGTGTAAAGGATACATTGGATGCACTTCACACCCCATGTGTGGGAATGTTGCCTACATACCAATACTTTGAGGAGGGATCAAGCTATATGTAGTTCTCCCATTAAAGTGATTGGTGTAATAGTGTGATGAAAATGTAAGTAAATGTGAAACTGGGTGTACTTGGAATGAATAGGGACTAGTATAAAGGTTTGAATAAGCTTGAAATACTATTGGATGCTTGTATGCAGAGAATAGGGAAGAGTGCTTGAGTAGTCTTACTTGTATTCTTATTTTTCTCTTGTAAATGAGTTACAACCATTCTAAATGGAATTTAAATGGAGTTTTATAGGGGATTTAATGGTTTTGGGTTAAATGAATTTGTGTTAGGTTGACATGAATAAAAATAAGGATCTGGAAGAATATGATCATTAGAAGCAAAAATGCACTTGGACAACAGTGCCAAAAATAGGACACCCTAGGTTTCAACATTGTAGTCCAAGTTTGGGTGATTTTTCTAGGGAATATGAGACCTATGGGGATGGATTTTTCATGGAAAGAGTAATCTAGGTCTGTAAGTGTTTAGTCTGGGAGGCTATGGATGACTAAGAATTAGTGAAAACATGCGTATGAGGATCATGAGAGCAAGCAAGATGGACCTATGGATTGGGTGTCATTAACCACAATCAAGTTACAAAATTTCACATTTTATATGACTATAAAGGGTAATATATAATATAAGAGTGGATAAGGGGTCATGAATGACTAAGTCCACTCAAAATAATAGTTACATAAACCTACTTTAATCCTTTTATGTGTTGATGTTACGTAATTTTTCCTTTTGGCATAGAAATGAGAGTAGTGGAGACTAAATCAGCTTCAATTTCCATTATCAATGGGTTGACCCTACTCAAAATATTTCATCAGGTTCTCCTATGGTAGTTACAATCATGAGTTAGGTGACCATAATCATGTAGTATCCCATACTCCAATAGAAAAAATTGGTACAGTTAAGGAAACTATCTAAACCTGCATTATGGATACAAAATGCACATTGAATTCTCTTTAAAGATTAGTTTTCAATGTAACATCCCTACATTGACTTATTTTATTAGCCTTTCAATGCTAATTAAGCTCTCCTTATTGATCAAATAGGCCAATTAGGCCTAATTACCTAAGTGTTGAAACTTAGTATCCATTAGAGACCTAAATCAAAGCTTGATAACCTATGTATGAGTGTGATTATTTCCTGAAGCAACATCCTCAACCATGAAATAGGGTTGTATAAGCTTGAGACACCTGAAAACCCACTTTTCCAAGCTGATTATTCATCTCTCTTAAGCATGGTAGATTTGTAGTTTTGAACATACTTTTAGAGGCTTATACAACTAAATCCTTGGGTATGTTAAGGTTTGAGGAGATGGATTAAGTATCAAACCATCCATTTTAAGAATTGTAATCAATAAGAACTATGAAACACTATTTTTTCTACTCAAAACCTTGAAAAAGTACATATTTATGAGGATATTGTACTATGTCTATACAATTAGGTACCATAAAGTGAATCCTCTCTAAGTGCGATTTACCTTCCATGACATATTCAAACCATTCATAGGTGTTAAGATACTAAAACATTATGTTTTCTAAGACTAGGTCTGCCTAGAGTTTTAGGGAGGTTTAGGAGTACCTAGGAGTCTTAGATATGATTCATATTGTATAAAAATATAATTTTAGAATAAATTACATGAATATCTAGGGAATTAACCTACTCAACTTTCATGAATGGTTTGGACTCCCATGAAAAGGATAGATGAAGATATGAACATCACAATGTGATCCTAGGGTAGTCTACACGCCATTTATGAGTGCCTAAATTCTTAAGATTAATTAATATAGTTTATCCTCATAATTCTAATAAATATATCATGGATTATTATTTTACACAAGTACCTAAAATATCCTATGATCTTTGGCCTTGTAAACCTATGTGGTGGAGTGGGTGAGCTCTTAAAGTTCACACTTAGATGGACTATGTGTAGGGTTGGGTTTTTCAATTGAGGTTTTGAAGATATTCTAAATTTTCCTAACTATTTTACACATAAAATATAATATATAATTTATAAAACATCATCATACTCCCCCTTTTGATCATTCAAATTACTGTAGGAGCTTGAGAGAGCCTAAGGTGGTAGTGTGGTCTGCAACTAGGCTTAAAGCCTGCCTATTTAACTTGTCCTCAATAGCATTTGATTGTAGTTGTGGATGTTAGATCTTAGGATAAGGTATTATTGCCATTAAAAATAATGATATAAAATAATAAAACCTTATATGAGTTCTAATCCACTTTACAGACCCTCCCAAACTTGATATTGCCTATTTTCTCTCAGACTACTTGCTCTTGAAATAGCTTGGTCTAAGACAAAACAATGGGTATACCCAATATTTTTATAAGCAATAAAATAATATTAGTTTCTTTTAATGGTTAAAATCACCATATAATTTAAAATTAAAGACTTTAATATGCTTATAAGGCCCTCAAATGACCATTTTTTCTCAAACTAGCCTCATACTACCTACAAACTATATGGTTGAGTGCATGGTTCTGATGTAACCTCATATTATTGTTACCATGAGGATATATAAGTATAAACCTCATTTTATATTCCTTATACATCCCCATTATTCCCTCCTAGTTTTTACCTCCTTAAATTCATCCTCTATCTACAACTTTTTGATGTTCCTAATGCATATGAATTCCCTCTTAGGGCAAGTTGACTATGTTTTACTTGAAACCCTATATATACCCTTTTTTATCCTTAAACTAACATATTATAAGATTCAAGTGTTTCAAATACTTCATTATAGGTGCCTAGGATCAAGATTCACTAAGGATTAGAACATATGCATCAATATCCTCTACTTTCTTTGAATGGATCAGCTTACACATTGAAACCCCGTGTTTCCTCTTAACTATGATTCAACTAAGGGTATGGTATTAGTTATATAGTATAAGTTGTATACCCTCACCTTTGTGTATGATATAATACATATTTATTAATAAAATTTGAATACCAAGATCTTGAATCTGACTTGACTTTTGAGCCATTGAAATAATAGGGCATCCCATTCTCAGGTCTGTCATGACTAGCTTGTAGGCATCCCTTTTTTACCTTCTTGGCTAGGTGAGGGGAAAGTATCTTTCCATATAAGTCTCAATGATTTTTTTTGTGTATTATTACCTTTAATAAGGTCTTTATGAATCCAACCTTTCCACCCATTGTCTCAATATTAACCTCCAACTTTTATAACTTAGCTTTCTTTCTCTCATGAAATGATTGTGGGTGGATATAGTATTTATGTAGACATTGGCGAAGAGAAGGTTTTGAATGTTAAAGTACCATATAAGTTTCTTCACATTACTATATTATCATTACTAATATTATTTAACAACCTCCCTCCTTGAATCATTATTCTCTTGAGCATTTGAACTCAACTAGCCTATAACATAGTCCATGGTAAGGAGAGACACAGATGTAGATATTATTTATATTGAGTTTTGGACCTATAAAATATAACTTATCATTTATATGCCCTTAATTTTGATATTTTCTCTCTCAATATTTCTTCTTAGGTATACACAATGGTCTCCAAGCTTTGCTTTTATAAATTCACCTTGCTTGCCCTTGACTACTAACTATAGGTATGCCTCTATATTAGACCATTTTGAGGGAGTTAAAGCCTCCTACTTATATGTACTAAGTCTCTTTGACATCACCAAGACATTGGATTCCTCAAGATACATCTCACATCCCCATGAATATGTTCTTTTTCCCCAAATTCATTCACATGCCAAGGATATGATAATCAAGGTGCCTATAGGTGTTTACTAGGCCTATGATGGAGGTAGAGACTTGATGAATTATGAGGTAATGATCCATTATTAAAAATATTACCATGTATTTTATATCTCTCACTATTCATATTAAATTATGATTCACTAATCTTCTCAATCTTAAGACTAAACCTTGACTATCTTCTCAGCACTTAGTCATCTAAGGGTGTAGATCATGTTTTATGAACTAAGACAGTCAAATGTGTCACTTGAGATGAGTAGTATAACATAATTTATGGTGTTCATATGAAATTAGGTTCTTGTTTATCACCATTAATCAACTTCATTTATCTTACCTACTTTTCCTTGAAGACTTTCTTAGATATTCTCCTTTGATCTTACTATAGTAGGCCATATGAATGGTTATAGGTGCCTATGAGGTCTCTTTAGCATGGTCTTTGACTTACATGGATTCATATTTTATAATTTTATGGATTTTAATTATTTCAAGGTGGATTTAGGTCTCCTCAAATGATTTTGAGTCTTGCAATGAAGGATAAAAGGATGGATAAGGGTGACAGTGGGATAATAAAGAGGTGAGATCATGAAATATGGAGTATAACATAGTGAACATGGTAGTGATGAGTGTGAAAATATAGAGGATAAGGATGGTAGGTGATGGAGCATGAGGACTATTCCAATTACATATAATATGATATTTGAGGGACCTAATACACATACCTCTTAAAATAATGACATTTTAAGGTGCAAACACAACATATAGAACCTAAAAATGAAACCTTAATAACTCAATAAACCTTAATTTATACAAATAGTCAAACTCTGCTAAGATGGCTAAAGTGAGTTAGGAGTGAAGGGGTGTAGTTTTTAGGCCCTTAAGGCTGCCAAAGAGGTGGATAAGATTGTAGAACAAGATATAAGGTTATTCCATCATCAAAATCACTCTTTTTTTCAAGCTCTTGATTAGATTTTGATCTCTATAGATGCCTTTGTGACTGCACACAATCCTAGTCACACAATAATTCTCACTCATGCATAAGTCTTCCATCTTTCCTTGATATTCTCTAAGGTAACTTTATGCACCTAATATCACTCACTTCATTATTGTTGACTAATATTCCTATTATTTGACACTAATTCTACTTAACCTATTTTATTCCACTAATTTATCCTATTTTTAGCCATTTATTTAATATCCCCCTTCTATTATTCTGCATTCACTAACCTTATTCATCCCATTTATTTCATTAATCCTATCCTAAATCCTATTATCCTAATCTAATCCTAGTTATCCATTATATGGGAATTTAAAATTCCCATAACCCCACCTACCCACCTATTAACCTCCACCCTAGCCTTTTCTACATCCCTATGTCCCTAATCCTATTCTAATCTCTATATAACTCCCACCTAATCCTCCATTATTCCTAAACCTATGGAGAAGCCTATAGAATTGTAGAAGATCCTCCAAGTCTATATAAGTCTCTAAATTAGAGACTTATAATAATTTAAAAATCTTCTAAAACTCCCTCCATTTGCCTATTTAAACAAGATCTCCCTCCACCCTCAAACCAACTTGAATCCTCATAGAAAATCCATGTCCATATAGCTAACTAAGTAATCTCCAAGATCATATAAAATCCATGTCAAAATCAAACTAACATTTATATAACACTAGTATGCCAAAATCAATCCTCAATCAAGCATCCTTCATCCATCATCTTTGATCAAGCATCCATGTCAATCTGAGTATATATGCAATCACTTGATCATTCTGAAAATCCTAGAAGGAGGTAATATGAAGAGATTAATTTGGTAAGGTATATACTATTATGATTTGTGTAATGTATGCACCTAAAATCACTCGCTTTATTATTATTAAATAATATTCCTATTAGTTGACACTAATTACACTTAACCTATTTTATTCTACTAATTTATCCTATTTATAGACATGTATTTAATAACCCCTTATATTATTCTACATTCAATAACCTTATTCATCCCACTTCCTTCATTAATTCTATCCTAACCCCTATTATCTTAATCTGATCATAATTATCCATTATATGGGAATTTAAAATTCCCTAACCCCATTGACCCACCTATTAACCTACACCCTAGCCTTTCTACATCCCTATGTCCCTAATCCTATCCTAATATATATCTAACTCCCACCTAATCATCCATTATCCATAAACCTATGGAAAATCCTATAGAATTGGAGAAGTTGCTCCAAGTATCTAGAAGTCTCTAAACTAGAGACTTCTAATAATTTAAAAATCCCCTAAAATTCCCTCAATTTGACTATTTAAATAAGCTCTCCCTCCACCCTCAAACCAACTTGAATATTCATATCAAATCCATGTCCATTTAACAATAAACTAACTTGAATTTATATAACATCATTATGTCAAAATCAATCCTAAATCAAGCATCCATCATCCATCATATTTGATCAAACATCCATGTCAATAATCTATTTCTATATACAATCACTTCATCATTTGAAAATCCTAGAAGGAGGTAATATGAAGTAAGGAATTTGGTAAGTCTCATATCATTA
Source organism: Torreya grandis (assembly GCA_037957365.1). NCBI lineage: Eukaryota > Viridiplantae > Streptophyta > Pinopsida > Cupressales > Taxaceae > Torreya > Torreya grandis. The sequence continues at coordinate 2,442,503 of JARHVA010001626.1, forward strand.
TTACTTGTTTCATGAATCGTTCTTAATAGGTAGTTTGTGTTTTGAGTTTAAATTAGCTTGTTTGATTCATAGTGTGCTCAAAATCCTATTACATTTTGGTGACCACAGTGGAACATACATCCCTTATTCAGTCTAATAATGTTGATGGAAGTGATTTGAGTGATTAAAAAACCTCTTAGATGAAGATCTAGGTTCAAATTTTAAAATTTTGACATATATAGGTGAATCACAATATTTCCCTGATAATCATGGTATTATAATCATGATTTTATAAGAACCAGTTGTGATATTATCCATAAACCACTAATAGTTAAGGGTTTTAATAGGGTTTAGGATTTTGAGAATACCATGACTTCAACAGTCATGAGGTTGTCCTGGTAGTAGTGATATTATTATTATTAGTAACGATATTATCAAAATAGCTAATAGGAGTCTTGTTAAAATATGTATTCACTAACTCTTTAATCCTTCTAGGATCTTATCTATTGGTGAGGTTTATGTGTGTAGGATAGAAATAAATTCTCCCAACATCTAATTGTTAATACATTTTTGACAAACCCATGAATCTCAAACTTTTGGTATTGTACTAATAATAATGATATTATAGATTACAGTCATGATCTTAACAAAAGTTATAGTTTCATATTAGTCTAATCCTCCTCTTTTTTACTAGATGTTTCCTTTTTGGTGGTTTTTATATGCAGGCTCGAAAGGAAATGTTCCTAAAATCTAATTATAGATATGTTTCTAACAAACACATGACTCACTCACTTGTGGGATTGTATTGATAATCATGGTATTGTTGATTTTAGAAGTAGTATTATTAGATATAACATTTATGACTAATTCTATCACTTGTACTCTATTGTTACTATCTCTATCTCCTATTCATATTTTATTTATTTAAGAGGATATTTTAAATTTGTGCCTATAGAAAAGAGAGTCATTCAACCCAGACCTATAATTTTTGGCTATCCTTGATAAAGTCATGACTCACTCAGTTTCAAGATTATCTTGGTAATAACAGGGTTGTAGTTGATAGTAGCAATATCATCTTAAGACTGGTAAAAATATAACTTCTTTAATTTGTTTGTTATCAAATACATACTTCAAGTCTTGTACAAAAATATGAAAGGGGTGTCTGTATTAAAATATTTGAAACTTAATCATTTTCCACCTAAAAACATTTTTGGGTTAGGACCTTTTTTGTCTATAAGGAAAAACTTTGACAAGTTTCATTTTCTATATGTAGGAGTCATAGGGGGAAAATTAAAGATAGGACAAGACATTTCAAAAACCTTATATAATATTTTGACATTTAATATAATATCACTAATTACAACTTGCGATTTTGACTTACAAGTAGCTATTTTGTTACTTTCAATTATGATATTAAAGAAAGATAACATACATTAGGTTTTAATAGTAATAGACAACATAAGACTAAATATTTTTATCTAAATTGTATATATATCAAGCCTTTTAATTATTTTAGTCTATTATATTCCTTGGGCTTATTTTTCTATTATCACAATACCAAAAATTGTAATTTTTTGGTAATAGAGATATTATTGATTTTAATATCAATATTATTAGACAGTAGAGGTATTGCTAGTAAACCATAACAATTTATAAACATCTTGCAAAATTGTGACTTTCTATTAGTGGTTTTGTCTACTTAGTTGTAATATTTTGTATTTTGGTTATAGTTTTGCTCTGTGTACTCATGGTATTATAGGGACTTGTGGGATTATGAAAATTTAAATTATTAACACTTTTGTTACAAGACCCTTCAAGATTTAATCACCCCAATTATATTTTTAACTCTTGTGTTTACATGGAAGAGTGCCACTTAGAATTTGGTCTTAAAATTTTTATTATATTTTGGATATATTATATTTTGCATATATCTCTCTTTTGTGGAAATCATTTTTGTATATACTTGTTTGTTTGTGTGTGTGTGTGTGATCTTATTGATAATTTGTCATATTATGCTCATCACACATAGGTAATTATAAAAATAAATTAATAATATCATGTGTTTACTTATTTTTTAAGCCCTCCCTTAGGATAGCACATGATGTGGAATTGACACCCATGCATGGCTTAGTATATAGGGGTTAGTGTCATGTATCTCATCACTGCATGCTAACCAAACCCTGTGTTTTGGTGAAGTCTAAAAATTAGGGACAAATATCTTTATTCTAAGTTTTTGGCCCCATATAGGCCATCCATTAATGGGAAGAGTTAATTATCTAAACTAGGCATTAGACAAGACCCTATATGAACTTGGTCCCTTATGTATTTTCATGTATATAGGGGACTCACCAAGATATCCTATGCATACCTATCATAAGAGCCTTTAGATGTAACAAGTGTACCATTATAGGAGTTAGTATCATCTCTAAAGTAACCATCAAGTGTAAGCATGATTGAGAGGGTTTGGTTGATATCCTAATGGGTCACTAGCCTACAACCTCACTAGTGAAGCCATTGGATGGTGCAGACACTAGGTTACACACCCTTAAGTTTACTAATCATAGGTTGTGGATTGATTTCTTGGGTGTGTGTTGTGCTAATCCCATTTTTTTATGAGAAGAGTGAACGTTTACCCAAAAACCTATCTAAACCTATCTATGTCCCTTTTAAAAATCATATTGTATATGCTACATCTTTATCTCATAATCCATTTTACATATCCTAATCAACATCCTAGTCATTATCCCATCATACACATTATCTTTATCTATCCTTGTATTAGTCTTATTCTATCTCCTATCTTGCCTAACCATATACACTTATCATTTATCATACCTCCATATCATCCCCCATATTATCATCATCATAATCATCTTGATTCAATCCATAATCATCACCCTACATCCTAACCACATATTTTATAATCCTAGTTTCATTCCCTTATACATAATTTATTCTCTTGTACATTATAGTAGTCCTATCCTAATCTCCCATTTCAGTCACATCCACTCATTATCTTAGTCATGCCTTATCCTAAGTCTAACTCATCCTCTTATAACCTTGTATAACCCTATTATACATAGTCTCTTTGTATATCCTTTGTCTCGATCATATCCACTTGTCACCCACATCTTGTCTTACACATCCTTGTCATCTTAAATTCTTATCTCATCCCTTATCTTACCTAATCATATCTACCCATAACCTCATCCAATCACATATCAATATCATAATCTTATATATCTTTATCTCATCAATTGTATATAATGTTTTTCTCTTGTACATCTTATTAGTCTTATCTCATCCTAGTCCCACCTATCATTCATCATATCCTACTCCATAATTGTTTCCTTACCCATCACTCATCCTTATTAATAATCATTTTATCCATCCTTATCTCACTATCACCTTATACATATGATCCTTTTATATTTTATCCCATTTTGTCTTAATCATATTTACCTATTCTTAATCATAAATATTTTTACATATCCCATCATATCTTATCTTCATCCCATTATAGTCTAACCATATCCACTTATCATTGGTCATACACCCCATCACCCCCATATTATCACCATCTTGTTTTCATCCCTAGTCATATACACCCAATCCTAATCACATCTTGTATATCCTAGTTTTAACCTTTTATACATATTTTTCTTTTTCTTGTTGATAAGAACATGTATGATACAATATGGAAAATAAGAAAATACAAGCTATATTAAATCTATGTTCTTTTTGTGGAAAGAGCAACTCTAAATCATAGGCCACTTCAAGGGGGATACCTCCTTTAAGCCAAGATAAATCAAAATAACTCTTCAATGTCCTATAACATCATATGCCCCTATACTTATACTATTTCTTATCTACCCCACTCAATATTCTAATGCATGTGGGATTATTCCCTATACTATTATACCCCTCTAGATACATTAAATTCCATCATTTTAAAATATGTTCACCCTAAAAACATGATAATAAATAAGAGGAGGACCAAATAAAAGACATGCCCAAAAATAGGTTGAAGACCAGATGGAAGATATGCCATACCTTTATTTTTACTTCCACTTCTTTTATCTATGTTGTGATTGGATCATGTATAATAATAATGTAATTAACATAAGCACTAAAATAGGACGTGAATGTGAATAAATATGGATGAATGGAATAACCACAACTAGAATTAGGTGGGTTTGGAAATGAGAGTATAACAATGAAATTTCAACCTTGGCAATGATCACCTCAAATCTAGAACAAGGGTGCATAAAATAGTTATCTTTGTGAACCAACTAAGGGTACATGCCATCCCCCTTAACATTTTTTTCCTGAGGGAGGTTAAGCCTCAATTCCTTTCTTGGGATTTTTTATTATTGGATTGGGATCATTTAGGGTATGCTCAAGTATGGTGGTTTCCTGAATGGACTTATTGAAGTACTTAGGCATTTTTGGTGCTTGCTCTATGATTTTGCCATCTAAGGGGGCATTGTTTGGAGATGTTTCCAATTGATGTAGTTTTTAGAAATCTTGGATAAGCCCAAAACTTCCATCATCATGTGAGGAATAAACATTTCAACCTCATGTCAAATTGTATTGTTAAGACCATTGATGAAGCAACATGGGAAGAAGGCATTAGAGAAACCTATAGTTTGGTTGGTGAGTGCTTCAAATGTTGCTTAATATTCTCAGATTGTCCTTATTTGATGAAGTTGAGTCAAGGACACAATGAAATTACCTCTATAAAAAATATGATTCCCCATTATTACAATCAAATAGATGTTGATTTCAATTAAAAATGCATTTGTAAAGTGATATGGGCCAAAACATAACTAGACAAACTCAACAAAAATGACTAAACTTGATTATAATAGACTCAAATAAAATTGAAAGTTGACTAACCATCAAAGATAGTTAACACCTAAAGACACAAAAGTATGACCAATTTTTTTATTTTTAATTTTTTATTTAATTCTTTATTTTTTTGACTTTGACATAAGACAACTAAATTTAAAAACATAAAAGAAAACTAAGGACTAGAAGACCACTATCAGCATATTTGGACTCGTAACAAAATTAAAATAATTAATACCTAAGATGATACTAAAAAACAAGATAGACTATTAAAATAATGATAAGTTTAAAAAATTGAGACCTATGACTATATACCAATCCTAAAAATTAAACAAACTAAATACAATTAAATTATTATTCAATGGTGATAGACTCAGCTTTATCACATTATGAGTCAAAATAGGACTTACATACAAATAAATATAATTAGAGAATTTAACAAAATTAAATCTAATCATAAACTAAATTAAGGAAAACCTAAATCTAATCAAAATACCATGATGGTGATGAAGAAAACAATAATGATCTGAACAAGTGGTTTTTGGTGAGCAAGGTTGAGCAACAGACTCAATATTCTGATGGATACCATGGAGCTAAAAAGTAATGTTTATACCTTGGCCAAAGATCAAGAGATAGAGTGAAGACCTATTTGGAGCCTAAGGTCAATCCATGGAGGCAATCGTAGGGTTTAAGGAGCATGGTCTAAGTCAAGACCAACTACCATGGAAGATACAGAGGTGAAGCCTAGGCAAAGTTGGGTGAACGCTGAGCAAAGAAGTGAATATATGTGGTAAAGATCAATATTAGATTATTTTAGAGAGATCAATACTTATTGATAGTGCTAGAGAGATCTACAGTAGATGATTGAATCTATAAACAAGTCACTAATAATTTGAACTAATACAGTGTAAAACAAATCCAATGAAATGAGGGTCCAATACAAGGTAGTAAAAAACAAATTCAAGGTGGTGTTGAGCTATAACCAATAAGAAAATAATATTATATGGGAAATGAGCTAGTGTAGGAGGTGAAATGGGCTATCAAAGGCATTATCTAAATAAATCATGAAACCCTTGATGCTAGATCTAAATAATAGAATGACAAAACTATGGAAACATAGTCAATGTCAGATGTCAATGGGGAAAGGGCCATGATGCCAAATCAAGAGAAAAAACCATATGACCAAGCTTAGATTTGAAATGAAACCAAAGATATTATACACTCAAGATAAAATTATTTCAAAGCAAACTCCATGAATTTGAATGGAATTCACACACCAAACTATCAAATCATTGCAAAAATCTAATGCTGAAACACTGTACAAACTAGAGATACTACAAACTACAATAAGACAAATTAATAAATTTTAATTTGAATACATAGATCTGTAAATTTCACATAACCAAGAAGATAGATTTTATTTGAAATAAAATAATGAAAATAATACAAATAAAATATAATATTACAGAGACTAAATTGGGTTACATCTACACACTAGTAATCCAATAAACAAGAATATTACGAATGGTTGAAAACTCTTTCTATATGTAGTCATTTAAAATGAAAAAATTGGTAACTTAAGTGTGGCTTGTGACACCCAACCCTTAGGTCCCTTTTTCTTTCTCTCATGACCCTCATTGGAATATTTTCATTGATTCTTAATCATCCTTAGCCTTCTAGACTTGATCCTAACTGAGCCAGACCCCATTCTCCATGACTAATCCATCCCCCCAGTTCTCATCAACTCAGGAGAATAGTGCTAGACTCAGACTATAGCACTAGTGCCACTTCTATCCACTTTTGATTCTCCTATCCAAGTGCATTTTTAGCACCAAAAGTTAGTTTATTTTTGTTCCCCATTATTCTCCTTGTTATCCTAACACAAGTGCATTCAACCCATGACCAATTGATCCCTATAAAATCCCATTCATAGATCATTTGGATAGGGTTGATAATTATCACTAAGCAAGAAAGAATACAAGAAAGACTACTTAAGTAATCTTCCCTATTCTTTACATAAAACCAACCAATATACTTACAAGATTATTTAAATCCTTACACCAGTACCTAGCCACCTCAAGTACATCCAATTTAGAAATTTTCATATCCATACACTCACTTTCATAAAGCACTTCAAGTAGGAGAAATACATATGGCTTGATCCCTCTTCAAAGTATTGGTATATAGGCAACATATCCATAGGGGTATGGATACACATTTAGTGAATCTTACACACACTAACTGCCACCATCCCCACAACCCCCCTCCCCCCTCTTTCTCAAAATTGATCAATGCATAATGGATTATAAGGTTTGAAGATAAAATATACTCTATAGGGAGCTCTACAAACTTCTAGCTATCAAAACTTTAGGGATAAGGTCACATAGACCTGGTGAACAGAACCTAGAAAACTTAGATCCTCATGACAACAATGATAGAGGTATACTATAGTGCTGATACCACTCCTATGTGATTTTGGTGCTCTTATCCAATCATAAAATGAAGGTTAAATCTCAGTTTGTGATAGTGTCACAGTGCTACACAGTGAATCTTAGACCCTGTCTCAGTCATATTAGCTAGTTTCTAACTAAGTCTTATTTTCTCCATCTTATTACTATTTTTAGAAAGGTCAAAATTACAATCTAATGTCCACAAATTATTAGCTTAATTATTGAATATTTATTTTCTAATTTTACTAATTAGAATATTTAACTAAATTAGGAATAATACACTAATATTCCAAAATAGGTTAAACATTTGGTGAACCTGACCTACTTCATTTTTGAAAAAACCCTAGAAACCTTAAGGCAAATTTTCTACTAATTTTTCCTATTTTTTTACCTACATAATACAATACAAAATTAGTATAAAATTTTAAAATTTCATAGTAATTTTAAAATAATTTTCTTTCAAACCCTAGTTGCACATACTAGGTCCTGGTATTTTCCCAGTAATTTTTCAATAATTTTATAATTGTTTACTAGCATATTTAAATAAAAAATTCACTTTAAATTTCAAATTCAATAGTAATTTTAAAAAACATTTATTTTTCAAAAACCTAGTTGCATCTACTAGGTCTTGCTAAATCACAAATTTTTTAATAAATTTATGATTTTTTACTTACATATCTAACTCAAAAATTCATTTTAAATTTCAAAATTTCATAGCAAATTTCAAAATAATCATCTTGAAAACCCTAGTTTCATACACTAGGTCCTATTTCTTTTAAGATATCACCTTACATTCTAAAATTAGATTTCAAAAATGGATCTCACTTATTTATAATTTTTTCTTACATTTCTTGCAAATAATGAGACTATCATTGGTCCTATCATGTACATGAATAATGAAGTTTATCATATGTTAGTAAAAATCTTCATTCTTTGCATTTCATGCTTACTCTTTATAATAATGGATGATATTACAAAATCTATGGCTAAAAATTCACAAGATTTCAATATTCCTTTTGCATATTCTCTCTTGCTCCTATGGAATAATTTCCAACTCCATTTTGATAAACAAGTTATCAATGTTATGTTACATGTCAAAATTTTCTATACATTCATGTACAATTTCATGTTCTCTATCCTTTCCTTTCTATCTCTCATGTGGAAAAATTTCAAAGTTTATCATGCTAAACACATTATAAATGTCATAATACATGTCAATTTTTTTAATGCATTTATGCAGAAATTCATGTTCTTTATCCCTTGATTTCTATCTCTCATATGGAATTCTTGTTATAAACATATATTTATATAACTCATCACTCACATTTCATGCATTTCATTCCACATTCATGATTTCTACCTAGTGCATACAACTCCTTGGCTAATTTTGAGTATCTTCCTATTACTACTAGACACAAGCAAACACTAGCAGTTATATCTATCCCTCCTTTCAAACTTGGTACATCTAGCTCTTATCCCGCACCTACTACTAGCTTGATGCCTATAGTATATCACATGATACATGCTATCACCCATGTTTCAGAAGATAGGTAGGTTGATTACACCCATGGCTATATATTTATCACTTAGGTTAGCACCCCTTTTGATACAGTTTTAGTTCTCATGCTCCTTTAGTGATTGGATGTTTACAAATATATGTTATATGTAGCCCTTCATAATACTTCAATTCTTATTTCTACCAAACTAGCTTATGTTGCATCTATCCTCAACATCATGCAATGAACTTAAGAACATATTTCCTTTTAAAAAGAGGATTTACCCCCATGGCACATCATTAAACAACATTTACCATCGTATATTCAATTAAGAATTAATAATGTGGGGGTCAAAAGATTATTCATTGATAATGGTTCAAGAATTAATGCTTTCAACATTTCTTTTCTTAAATGTCTTAATATACAACCTCAAGATCTTGACCATTTTGATATGAACATCAGAAGTTTTGACAACATCCCATAGAAAGTCATGGGTCAAATAACACTCAATCTTACCTTAGGGTGTTAGACACTGCCAACTACTTTCCAAGTCATGCCAAATGACCTCAACTATAATTTATTACTTGGTCAACCCTGGATTTGTGATATTCATGCGATACCTTCTACACTCCATGCTTGTTTAAAATTTAGTCACAAAGGCTACATCTACATATGCACAATAGATAATGAAACTTTTAAATAATGCTAAGTTACCAAAACTCCACAAAATTATATTCCACACTTTAATCTTGGCAACATATAGACACAACCTATTATTCATAGTGTACCTTTGGACCATGCAACACATCAACAAACTCCAAGTTTTGTAATAGCATTGATAACACATCACCAATTTACCTCTCCTTTCAAACTTAAATGTATCAATGAGATGGGACATCATGGAAAAGGTTTTAGAAAGCATGAATAAGGAATCATCAATCCTATTGAGGCATCTACACAACAGATAACACGGGCTAAGATATCAATTTACTTGCCTTCATAATAAGCCTTGTTCTACCACTTCAAAGCATATAAATTTTTATCCACCCATTACACTAATGGACCACATCATTAATCATAATTCAAAATTATCATTGATCTATCCCAATGTCATTGATGATGTAGTTTCACTAGACATGCTCACATTAGATGAATTATCCAATGATGAATCCCTCCTAAAATTTCTTGGAGCATATGAGGAAATTCCATCTTGCCATCATAAAAATATATTTCCTCATCACACAAATGCCCATGCATACTTTAGAGAAAGTCTAGATTCTCCAAAAGACATACCAATTGATTCAAATGATACTATTCCTACCTCTACTTCCACACATGATCATTCCACATTACTTAACAAAGAAATAGTTAATTTCAATTTTGGAACTAATCATGATCCCCACATTGTTTTATTAGTCACTACCCTAAAAAAGGAAGAAGATATAGATATTCATCAAACCTTAACAGATTTTCCAAAAATATTTACTTGGTCTTACTCAGATATGCCAAAAATTGATACATTTCATCATACCCCTTTATACCTAGATGCTAAACCTATTAAACAAAAAATTCACAAAATACATCCTAAGGTGGATCTCTTAGTCAAAGAGGAGATCCAATGCCTCTTAGATTCTAGTTTCATTTGACCAATAACACACCCTGAATGGGTTTCCAATATAGTTCCCATGGTCAAACCCAATGGACAAATTTGATGTTGTTTTAATTCCTATGATTTAAATAAAACATGCCCAAAAGATGGTTTTCCTTTATCTAACATTGAAATGATCTTTAAATCCATAGTTGGATATGAAATGTTATCATTTATAGATGGATTTTTAGGATAGAACCAAATCAAAATTAGTGAAAAAGATCAAGAGAAAACATCTTTTACAACACCTTGGGGTACATTTTGTTACATTATCATACCTTTTGGATTAAAAAATGTTGGAGCCACATACCAGCATACCATGACACATATATTTCCCAATTTGATTCACCATACTATCAAGGATTATGTTTATGATATCTTAGCTAAATACAAACAATGACATCACACTATTGATTTACAAAATATCTTTCAAAGACTCAAACAATACAATGTCTAATTGAACCCAAAGAAGTGTGTGTTTAGAGTTACATTAGGTAAACTCTTAGGTTTCATTATTTCTTAGTGTGGCATACAGGTTAACCTTAAGAAAGTCAAATAAATCATCGACATGCCACTATCTATGAACTTAAAGCAACTTTAATCCCTACAGGGTAAGATCCAAGTAGTTCACTATTTTGTAGCTCAGCTTATTGATAAAACTCAATCATTCACTCAATTACTAAAGAGAGATACAAAGTTTGTCTGGGACTAAACCTATCAAGAAAGCTTTGATATAATCAAGTAATATCTTATTAATCCACCTGTTTTAGTACTACATGTCCTTGACAGGTCTTTGCTATTGTATATCTCAATAATAGACCATGCATTAAGAACACTCTTAACATAACATGATAATTAACACACTGAATGAGTAATTTATTACATCAGTCACACATTAGTTTATTAATTAAAAAATTACTCCATAATATAAAATTTATGTTTAGCACTAGTTTTTACCACACAAAAACTCTGACATTACATGGTAAATAATGAGACTCAGGTTATCACAAAAGTATATCCATTCAAGTTTATCATGGAAAAACCACATCTCTTCGATCACATCATAAAATGGATCATTTTTATTAACCGATTTTGAATTAAAAATATTTATCCAAAAATCAATAAAGGGCCAAATCATTACAGACCATTTGGCAGCCACACCACTCCTAGACACTAATCCTATTATTGACACATTTAGAGATGATTTCACTACCTATTCTACTAATTTTAATACTTGGACAATGTTCTTCAAATGGTTCTCAATAAACATTAGGTGCAAAGTTAGATATTATCTTTGTTGACCCTTCTCATCACATAGTTCCTATTGCATATTGATTAAGTTTCTCCTACACCAAAAACACCACAAAATATGAAGTAATTATTTTAGGTCTATTTACCACCCAGTATCTACAAATTAGATATATTTAAGTATTTGGTGATTCCCAAATCATGGTCAGCCAATTAAATTATGTATATCATAACAAAGATCTTATCCCATACTGAAACATGGTACAGTGTTTATCATTATAGTTTGACTACTTTTTTTATAGAAATTATACTAAGAAAAGATAACTGACACATAGATGCAATGGCACGTGCTGCATATTTGATTCCTATAAAAATTAATGATGATAAAGCTATTTTCATAATTAAATTATTACAATCACCATTAATATCCATTACAAATTTGATTACACTATCTGTTCTAGCCACTACACATAGTTTCATAACTCTAGAATGGTTCTATGATATCTATAACTTTCTAAACAAATCTATTACACCCGACACTTTTTTTCAAAATGAAAAATTCAAGTTACACAAACAAGTACTCCATTATGTAATAATCAGTAGAGACCTTTTTAAACGATCCTTTGACAAATAATTGTTTCAATGTTTGACATCAATAGAAGCCGAAATTGCTCTTACACACATACATGATAGTGAGTGTGGTGAACACTTCAGTGGAAAATCCATGTCACATAAATTGATTCAAGAAGGGTACTACTAGCCCACCATATATGATGAATGTATAGAATATGCAAAAATATGCGATAAATGTCAATGCCATAGCAACTTACAACATGCACCATCACAACAATTACAACCTATTATCTCTCTATGGCCATTCATGTTATGGGGATTTGATCTTATTGGAAAAATTAACCTTGAATCTATTGATAGACATAAATTCATAATCATAGCCACATAATACTTTACCAAGTGGGTATAATCCATTCCACTTCAATCTACTATAGGTGATGACATTTGTAGCTTTTTCATGACTCACATTATTTCATGCTTTGACTTGCCTACAACCATTATTTCTGATAATGGAACATCATTCAAAAATGAAATTGTCAATAAATTATGCATAAAATATAAGATTAAACACACATTCTCCACTCCATATTACCCACAAGGAAATGGTCAAGCATAGGCCACTAATAAAACCATCAACAACATTTTGAGAATATAGTGACCAAATTTGGAGATGATTAACACAATCAACTAGTCTTTGCATTATGGGCATATCACATAAGTATCTACACACCCATAAGAGCCACTCCTTATTCACTTGTTTATGTCATAGAAGTAGTTTTACCATTAGAATCAGAAATCCCATCTCTTTGTGTCTCCCTTAAAGTTATTCTCACTGATGACCAGTATCATGAAAAGTATCTACACCAACTCAAGCAGTTAGACCATACATGCATTCAAGTAGTATAAAATCTCAAAATATACCAATAATGTATATAATTATCCTATAAAAACTATGTTCACACTAGAGAATTCAAAGTTAATGATCTCATTCTTAAAGAAAATCTTCACAATGTCAATGTCAAAAAAGAAATCAAAGGAAAATTCAAAACAAATTGGCTAGGTCCATACATTATTACTAAAAATCTTAACCCTAAAGTGTATCATCTAGCCTCACTTGAAGGAAAAAAAACTAAAAAAATACAATGAATATTATGCATCTACACAGATTCCATGTCTAGCATTTCATTTCACACATTTTATTATATATAATTTTGCAAATCTATTTCTACATTGTTTATTTTTGCTTACTTATACATAGCTTCTCTTCAAGATTCTTGTACATAGTCTTCTTTTGATTGATTTTACATAGCTCAAATCTCAAAAATACCAAAAACATTTAAATATTTCAAAATACAAAAACATACAAATAATTAAAAAGAACACAAAATATTTTGATTGTTTATATCATGGATGCTTTACATTTATACTATCATGCGAGACTTGCATTTGCTATTATATGCTATTGTTTATGGATTTATCTACATTACCATGCTTCACTTGATCTTATTTGAGTGTGTGTAGTGACATCTAAATCCTTCATTTCTTCACTCCACCCATTGAGGGGGCATCTTACTTCTACATCAAGACATGCATTGATATACATACCCACTAGGGGTATCTTCTACATGACTACACCATCCATGTTATGTCATTCCTACACCACACACTCTAGTTATCATGTTGATGTACATTATTTACTAGCTTACACATATTACTATATTTAAATCTCACAAGTATATAACACTTGTGTATTTCTTAACATATACCTAGTCTTGTACTAACATGTCTTGCATACTTTCACATTCTTACTTTGATTAGTTAGATGTGATTGCACTTTCAACCTTTACATACTTTCATTTCTTGCTTTGCATAGCTATATGTGATTGCATTTCTCAATTCTTGTTTTGTCTCTTGTATGTACGTTAGAACATTTGCCAATGTCCTTTGCTTCCATTCATGTGTGTGCCTTAGGACATTTGTCAATGTACTTTTCCTTTACTCTTCTATGTGATTGTGGATTTCATGCCAACCATTGTTTATTTCAATTATATATGTATGTGGCATTTAAACATGCCTTGTATTCTTAATTTCTAGTTTAAGTGACATGTGCCCATGTCCTTTGTTTGCTTGGCCCCTTAGATATTTTTGTATGCTTCTTACTTCTTGATTTATACACATGATTGCTTGTTTGCTTCTCATTGTTTGCAATGCCATGATCCACATCATGCCTTATTCCTAATTTCTTGGATACCATGATGGAAATCATGCTCCATCCCTCCATGACAACAAATAACTAAAAACTAATAATTAACAAGACTTCCAGTTCTAGTTTAGTACTTTGCACATGTTATTACATTATTATATCTATTTAGGCATACCGTTATTGATCTAACAATATCTCAATACAAACCATGCTATATCTTGAGATATGTTATCAATTATCATTGATATATCATGTATCTTTGCATCATAACACACATACAAGGATATTTATTATGAGGGAAGTCATTATAGGGTCTTCATTCCTACCCTCAGAATAGGGGGAAATAAAAAAGGGTTTTATCATAGAGATTAGATCTCCTAATGGTAAAAAAAGTACCATTTAGAACACCCAGAAAAACTAGACATCAAACCACTCAAAATAGACCAAGTAAATAGTGAAAATATTTAAAAAATTACTAGATTTAGCCTAAGATAATAGTGCTAAGAATTTTATGGTGCCCTTACTATTCATTTTTTGGCACTCCTATCCAAATAAAATAAAAACTATACTTTCTAGAATCAGGCAAAAAAGTAGGTTCAACTATTTCAGAATTAGTAGTTTTCAATACACTTTTACTCAAAAAATCTAGATATAAGGGGCATTATGCATGGCATGATGGCTCTCACTTCTAGTTTAGATACAATTGTTTCTTGAGCTAATTCGCTTTTAGATCTAAGAGGAAGAAGAAACTAAAAAAGTAATGGACAAGGCATGGGAAGTACCTGGACTAAAGATTGTGCACCGTAAATCCATATGCTCGTGAGCACTCCTCTTTGGCTGTGGAGGAATGACACCTACAAGAAAAAGGAAAACTTGGACAAGAAAATGTTAGATGGATAGGCGGTGGGTTGCCAAGCAAAAGCTTGTTCCCGGAAGTGTAAAAACTTCCTCAAAGGGGGGTCAACCCACAGATAACAGACAGATAAAGACTAAGAAAATATAAGATGCCAGAATATAGAAGTGATAAACAGATTAGACATGAAAGAAAACACCAATGATTACCTAAAAGGAGCAGTCGGGCTGATGACAGTCGCCGAGGTCGGAAATATTGCCGGCGTCGGTTAAGAAGTCTGCCGACGTCGGTTATCCTGCCGACGTCGATCGAGGAAGTGACCGGCGTCGGTCGGGGTAGTAGCCTGTGGTCGAGTCTGGAATGTGTTCTAGACTGTGGACAGGTCCGGGATGTGAGCAAGGTCAAGACTGAGTTCAGGGACGGGTCTGAATGGACTGAGGAGTGGTCTTGCCCTGTACAGGGTCTTCGTTGGCAAAAGGGGGATGAGGGAGTTGTCTGGGATTGGTATGAAGAGTGGGACAATGTGAGAGGAGGATGGACAGAGGACAGGTCCTGAGAAGGCTTTTCAGCCTCTCAGGGGGAAGGATGGAGGGAATAGGAATAGCAGATAACTAAAAACTTAAAAAAATAGAATCAATTAACAGACTTGCTTACCTTTTTGCTTGCTGAATGAAGAGTTGAAGAAGCTGTTGTTGAAGCCGCAGAGGATTTTGCAAGAAGAGAACTCTGATGAAGAACCTTTGCACCTATTGCTGTTGTTACACGAGGTCCAAATGGAGACAAGACGAATGCCAAAACACCAAGAGAGATTTGTTTGCGAGCTCAAGGGTCCAGGGGCTGCAACGGATGCAGAAAGGGGTAATGAAGGATGCCGACGCCGGCAGTTTCACCGACGTCGACCGAAGGGTCGCTGACATCGGTGGTCGCAGAATGGGGACAGAGGCTAAAAATAGCCTCTGCCCATTCTTGCACGCCACCGAGCGAGGGGGTGTGGGAAGAACGGTCAGGAGGATGCCAAAATGGGTGTGGGGGGAAGATAATGAAGAGATTTGGCCTAATAAATGCTAGGGGGAAGGTGGAGGGATTCAAGGGAGGATCCAAGGTGGCAAGGGTAGGGTGGAAAGGGGGCCAAGGCCAAGGGTTAGGATAGGGGGTTTAAGGCCAAGGGGGAGGACCAAGGTGCAGACACATTTGCGGTGTCTATATTTGCCCCTTTTTGTCTTGTTGGTTGTTCAAGACGAACTGCAAGACAAAAATAGGAGTTGGTTGCCCCAGAAAAGGGATGAGGTGTTCCCCCCTCAAAGCGATAGTCGAGAGAAGGGAACCGAAGATCGAGTGTCGATTTGACAAAAGGTGGATGAGAAAGATGAAAAGTGAGTGAAAATGCTGTAAAAGTCGTGATTGCGCGTATACCACGTCACGGGATGGTCGGGTCAAATTGTCGCATGTCGAGGGTCAAAGAGTGCCAAAATTGAAGTAACCGGGCCCCAGCATTTAGTCGTCTGCTGATCGAGTCACTCAATTTAAGCTGAAGCTCCAAATGGTCATCGTGTTCTAGGTATCTAGGGCTCAGGAAGTGCTCCCAGAAACACGAAAAAGCCACAAGTAGTAGGGATCAACCGGCTTGCGATCCTGTACTTGCAAAAGGTCAAAAATAGTCTGTGAACAATTTTGCTAACCAGCCGTGAGGTAGCACACATGCAAAAACAACCAAGGCAACACGCTGTCTTGGAAGTGGTCGAAGGTCGAAGGATGGTCGTTGGTCAAGGGGATGGATGGACGAAAGGATGCGGCCGAGCTAACCCCAGAAGACCCCATGTCAACTGAGTGTTGCCTACATAGCCCCTGTCGTAGGGGCCTCAGGCCGATGTAGTTCTCCCTAAAAGGGAGGGAGGGTCAGAGGGATTGATTGGTCTTGGTCAAAGAAATGATTGGTTTTGGTCAAAGAGAATGATTGGTCTTGGTCAAGGTTAAGGTCGCAGAAGAGAAGGTTTGTCCATCAAGGAGACGAACAAACGGGGGTGGTCGAGCTAACCTCAGAGGATGTGTTATCTGAGTGCTGCCTACATAGCCCTGGTCATAGGGCCTCAGACCAATGTAGTTCAGACAAATTGAGAAGATTGGTCGATGATGAGATTGGTCATGTGTTGAAATGACGAGGGTAAGATGAGGATAAAATGATGCTACAGATGGTGTATTCTATAGAATTGGTCGAGAGTCTTTCATCCCTAGCAAGTTTCCATAGTCGTGATGGATATATGCTAAAAATGAATAGAAGTCTATTTATGCTTCAGCAAGTATTGGTTTATGCTTAACATAAATTGGGTCTAGTCGGTAGTTTCTATGTGTACTGGTGTCCATAGAAACTATGTGAAATGGTCTAGGATGATGTCAGCTGAAAATGATGAAAATGGCTGGGTTTGAGATGAGTCGCTAATTGATGTGGTTAAATGTGACCAAAGCGAAGAGAAAAGATGAAAGGCAAATCGCTCTTTCATTGACAAGGACCAGAAAGGAAGCATAGATAGGGGTTTATTAGAACAAAAGCCCCGTTCATGCATTACGTCGTTGACCAGTGTTGAGTTAGAACGGTAATCGAATCACTTTGACATTAAAGTGAGCTCAAAGTCCCTTAAGCAGGTGATAGGAGGAGGATAGGGTAACCCAGTTTAAGAGCAGGAATAACCTTGCCCCTTTTATAGGAGACCCTGAGACAACTACAAGCCAAGTCCATGACCCGTTTTTTTTTTTTTTTTTTTTTTTTTTTGCAGGCTGATCGATGCGGGAAGCCTATATAGAGATGTCTTTTGATGTAGTGGTCATGTTGCGAAGATGATCGATGCGGGAAGCTTCTAAGAAAAGTGTTGTTTGTAGCAAGATTAGTCATAGCCATCCTTCGAGGGAGTGGTCTATATTTTTGCTTAATAATGTTTGATAAGTTGGCCTAGCTGTCCTTCGAGGGATCAGTCTAGTAATACAGCAATGATAGTATAGCTGTCCTTCGAGGGAGCAGTCTGTCTTTTTGATTTTGACTTGATTTTGTGACCATGGATATGTTTTGACATCTTGATATATTTTTTGATTTTTTGATTAGAGTCATGGACAAGGCTGTAAAAGTTCAAGGACTCCCCTTTTATTAGGACAAAGCATCCATGCATCATAAAAGGGTTGTAGAGGACTTGTTAAAGGGAAATAGGGTTGAAAGGGATGAGGATTAAGAGGACGAGGATTGCTCAAGGGATGAGACCAAGTTACGTGTCAAGTAGATGAGTACTCGACTAGCAGAAGAATGGTCGAAGATGCAACGCATTAAGAGGCTCAGGTTCTGGCCGTCCATCGAGGGAAGACAGACGATAAGTCCCTGACCCATACTTGTGCGTGATGATAAAAGGTCCAAGCCAATTGGGGACGAACTTGCCTCGTTTACTTCGCTCCATATTGGTCACGTGCTGATTCTCTTTGAGGATGAGGTCTCCGATGTTGAAGTCTCGTTCTCACAGATTTTTGTCATAGGCCCGCTTTATGTGACTTTGGTAGACATGGAGATGATTAAGGGCAGCAAGACGGTGCTCATCGAGTAACTCAAGTTGAGCTAAGCGATCTTGACGAAAGTCGTCGTTGGAGAGAATGTCATGCAGGGAGATGCGGAGAGACGGGATCTGTACTTTGAGAGGTAAGACAGCCTCTATTCTGTACACGAGAGACAAGGGAGTAGCACCCGTAGAGGTTTGGATGCTAGTGCGGTAGGCCCACAAAGCGAAGGGAATATGAATGTGCCAATCCCTTCCTGTATCGTTGACCACCTTCATGATAATTTTGGTGAGAATTTTGTTGGAAGCCTCTGCCTGCCCATTTGCTTGTGGGTAGTAAGGCGAAGAAAAGCTGAGTTTGATGCCAAATGAGTCGCATAGTTTCTGGACAGTCTTGTTTTTGAAGGACTTACCGTTGTCGGTAATGATTTTGTGAGGGACACCGAAATGACAGATGATGTGGCTGCTAATGAAGTCGACAATCTTGTCGGCTTTTGTGGAGACAAGAGGAATGGCTTCCACCCACTTGGTGAAATACTTAGTGGTAGTGATGATGGAATGATGACGAAGAGACGAGTGAGGGTTGATCTCACCGATGAGATCCAAGCCCCACTGAGAGAAAGGCCAAAAATATTGAGTGACTTGCAGGGCATGGCTAGGGAGATGAAGCAGGTTAGAGTGCTGCTGACACTTGATGCAACGTCGAACATAGTCGCTACAGTATTGATGAAGGGTGGGCCAATAATAACCCAGGTGAAGGATGCGCTTGGCAACCAAGTTTCCACTGAAGTGTCCACCACAAATCTCGTCGTGGACTTGCTTTATGGCATGAGAAGCTTCAGCGGAGGTTAGACAGCGAAGAAGGAGGCCGTCTAAGCCTCGTTTATAAAGAAGACCCCCTAGCATGGTATAGCGAGCTGTGCGCTTGATGAAAGCTCGCCGCGCATTGCTAGAGAGGTTGGGAGGAGTGACAGAAAGAGACAAGTATTCCACAAGTTGCTTATACCAGTCATCTTGTGGGTTAGAATTGACAGTGTTGATATGGTCGATGTGAGGAGAGATGTATGAAGGCAAAGGTACACGATGCACTGTGACAAAAAGGTGAGATGATGATGATGAAGATGAGATATGCGAAGCAAGAGAAGCCATGGTGTCGGCAAACTTGTTCGTAGAGCGTGGAACAGTCTGCAAGAGGTGATGGTCAAAAGATGCTAAAAGAAGGTCAACACGATTCTTATACCTCTATAAAACTTCATTTTTACAGAGATATGAACCGTTAACTTGATTAACGATGAGCTGCGAGTCGCCGAAGATGTTGATAGACTTGATGTGAAGAGAAAGGGCAGTCTGAAGTCCCAAAATTAAGGCCTCATATTCAGCCATATTATTGGTACAATCAAAGTCAAGCTTAAAAGATAGAGGCATGGGCTCCCCTTCGAGTGGGATGAGGATGACCCCCGCACCCCCGCCGAGTTGACATTTGGAGCCATCAAAGAACATGGTCATTTGGTAGATGGTGTCGTCGGCAAAAAGGGTAGTGATAGACTCGTCAGGGAACTCACAGTGTGAAGGTTGGTTGTCAGGAAGAGGGGCATCTGCCAGTTGGTCAGCGATGGTTTGCCCCTTGATAGATTTCTGTTGGATGAATTCGAAGTCAAACTCAGCAAGCAGCATGAGCCACCGAGCCATACGTTGATTTTGGTATGGCTTGGAGTGCATGTACTTGAGAGGGTCGGTGTGAGTGACGACAAAGGTTTTATGGTTGAGAAGATAGTGGCGGAGCTTGGTAGCGGAAAAGACTAATGCCAAACAGAGTTTCTCGGTATGAGTATACCGAGTTTCATAGTCGACCAGTGTTCGGATGATGTAGTAAACCGCTTGCTCATGATGATGCTCATCTCGGTGCGCGATCATGGCACCTAACGAATGGTTGGTGGCAGAGATATAAAGGTAGAAGGGTTGGTCGTCCTTAGGTGGAATGAAGACTGGTGGGGAGACCAGATAGCTTTTGAGGGCCTCAAAAGCCTCTTGACAGTCCTCATCCCATTTAAAGGAGACGTCCTTCTTAAGGAGGTGATGGAAAGGTTGGCAGTGGTCTGAAAGTTGCGAGATGAAATGGCGAATGGACTGGAGCTTCCCTTGTAGACTGCGAAGCTGCTTGAGATTGGTCGGGGGTGGCATTTCAAGGATAGCACGGATCTTGGCGGGATCTATCTCGATACCACGGAAGGAAACGATGAAGCCGAGAAGTTTGCCTAAGAGGACCCCAAAGACACACTTCTTGGGGTTGAGGCGGACATTATATTGAAGAAGGTGAGAGAAGATGATTGTGAGAATGGTCAAGTGGTCATAGCAAAGTTTGGACTTGCCGAGAAGGTCATCCACATAGTCCTCCATGATTTTGTGGAGGAGATCATGGAAAATGTAGGTCATGGTGTGCTGATAGGTGGCACCAGCATTTTTCAAGCCGAAAGGCATGACTCGATAGTAGAAAGTCCCCCATGGGGTGATAAAGGTAGTCTTGTGCTAATCTTCCGATGCGATCAAGATTTGATTGTATCCTGAAAACCCGTCCATGAGAGATAGCATCTCGTGGCCGGTCGTGAGATCAACAAGCTGGTCAATGTTAGGAAGAGAAAAGTCATCTTTGGGACAGGCTAGGTTAAGGTCGCGATAGTCCGTGCAGATCTGAATCCCCCCAGTTGCTTTAGTAACTGGGACGATGTTAGAGACCCACTGTGGATAATCGATGGGTTAGATGAAGGAGACAGAAAGAAGACTCTGAAGCTCCTCTTTGACAAGGAGCACAACGTGAGGATGCATCTTTCAAAGCTTCTGCCTAACAGGTTTAGCCTCTGGTTTAGTGACAATGTTATGGGTAGCAATGGTGGGGTCGATGCCAGGCATGTCGCTGTAAGTCCAGGCAAAGGCCTTGCTATGGTTGGAAAGGAACTGGCCATAGTCAAGCTGCTCCTGAGTGTCTAAAGATTGGCCAATCTTTAAGACGTGAGGAACATCAGAAAAAGAAGGGAGGTTGATGTCAATGGTGGATTCATTTAACATAACCTGGGTCTTGGAAGGGAGGAAATGCTGGATGAAAGAGTCATCGGCACCCATGTAGGAAAGGATGGCGTCATCATCAACGCAGTGGACAGTGTGAATGGTTTTCGACTCATCTTCTACCATGCTAGGAAAAATGAGAGGGAGAGACCTGGACACCCCATTGAGCTGATAGGTCAGGGGTTCCAGGCGGACGGTGTTTATGGAAAAAAAAAACTAGGAGGGATGGAAACCACCGACTCCGTAGGTGACGAAGGAGAAATGGGTGAGTCTGGAGGAGATTGGTCGATGGTTGGCTCAGGACAGAGGTCGGAAGGAGCCTGAGTGGGGTCATGATATCCCAGGCCATACCGTTTCTTGACATCGTGATCATTGAGCAGCTCGATGGGCTGATGGGAGCCCTGCTCATAACGTCCGAAACCGAAACCCTTCCATGCACACCTGTGAAGGTAAGTGTGTGCAAAGACAGGGTTGCCAAGAAATGAGAAATCAGATGTGAAAGGTTGGGGTGAAGAAAGGGAATTGGCATTGGTAGGAGCTTGATTAAGCCCCCCATAGACAAAGTTGGTTTGGAAATGAGGAGGACCATAAGGTACGACCATCCCGATCTGTTGGTCGTAATTGGGACTAAGGTGAAGGCATCCATACTCTTGCAGAGTTTGGAACATGTCAAGGGTCAACAAGCGATATTCCCCAAGTGATAGTCGTTGGAAGATGTCTTCCATGGGGTCTTTGGTCGGCGCTTGAAGAGGAGGGGTGAGGGCAACCACCGATTGTGAATTGGTCAAAGCTTCCGCAGATGGAGGCGGTGCCAGAGTTGACGGCTTGATGGGAATGAGGACATCGTTGGGACGATAGGTGGTGTTGCAAGTCTTGAAGGGTGAAGGGTCAGCGGGAATGGTATGGACTTGCCCGTCATGCTCAAACTTCACACAATGGTGCAGGGTGGAGGGTATACAGGCCATGGCATGGATCCAAGGTCGGCCTAGTAGAAGGTTGTATTGAAACTCTCCTTCGATGATATAGAAGAGCTCCGGGACTGTGCATGGACCAACGTGAATGTGAAGGATGACTGTGCCAATGGTCGTGGTGGTGGTGTCATTGAAAGAGCGTAAGATCGCATCAGTTTTGGAGATGCAATTCTTGGGAAGAGATAGCTGATCAAAGGCATGGGTAGAGATAATGTTGATGCTAGGGCCGCCATCGATCATAACACGTTTGATGCGTGTCCGATCGACATAGGCAGTGATGAAGAGGGCGGCGTCCTGATCTTCCGTGTTAGATGTGAGAATCTTAGAATTGCTGAATGTGATGGAGTTGACAGGAGATAAAGAATGGACGAGGGCAACGAGTGGTTGGGGGTCCTCAGGTTGGACCTCCGCTGCCTGCAAGGCTTGGACAAGGGCTTGACGGTGCTGAGGCAAGGTTTGGATAAGGTCATAAAGAGACATCTTCACAGGTGTCTGATGAAGCTGCTTCAGCATGGAGTCGTGAATTGGCCCAGAAGAGGAAGACGAAGAAGGCTGGGACGTGCCAAGGATAGAAATTTTAGGCTTGGGTGCAAGGGGTGGCTTGACGAAGGGATAGGTCCAAGGAATGGTAGCTTTTTCTTTGGCCTTGTCCTTCTGTGACCTAGTGGTTATACGGATAGCATTGATTTCGAAAATAGGAGGTGAGGAAGGGGTCATGTCTTGCTGGTGAGATGTTGACATGTTTGAAGAGGAAGGAGTCGGGGTCTGGTCGAGAGTGTCCTCAAGGAGAAGAGTGTCTTTCTCCATATGGCAGCAGATGACGGCCTTGAGGGCACAACAAGTCTCAGTGTCATGTCCTGGTGTACGATGATATAAACAAATTTTCATGTCGTCGAACCAGGAGGGCTTGGACTTGAGAGGTTGGAAAGGCTTGATGGATGGAAGGGTTATGTCAGAAGTCTGGAGAAGTCGGCGCAATATCAATGAGTATGAGCCCAATAGAGGGTTCGTGCTATTTGATATGCGCGAGGTTGGTGATTTTTACTTAGGCGAAGTTATAAGAGGTTTCCGTACCACCTTATGGGTTGATGGCGTAGTGACAGATGGAGACGGCTCTTTCTTGATGATTTATACCACCTTTTTAGGAGAGGGACGACTGGAGATAGGCAGAGGAAGCAAAGGAGGCAACGAGTTTTGGTTGAAGGTCAGAGTAGGAAGGATGCTAGTCAAGGTCAAAGGATGAGGGCCCAAAATTGATGGTAATGGTGATGGAGAAGGAGGCATTCGTTTCTGTGGTCTGGCAGCCCTCTTTGACTTGGTTGGAAGAGTACTACTAGTCGAGGTCTGGCCTAGGTCCAACTTCACTTGCGGGTGAGTGAGGGTGGAGACAGGATGAACGCCAAATGACTTGATGGGTTTAGACGAGGTAGATGCAGGTTTCAGTTTGGATGGGTTTGGTTGAGGTTTGAGAGTCTAGTCTTTGTCAAGAGTCTGACGAGATTCTGCCTTAGGAGGATTAGCAGCATGTGATGAGAGGGTGCGGGTATGTTGAAGGGCTTTAAGATGCTCCCACAACACCTGAGGCATCACTTTCCTTGGAGGGAGAAGCGCGATTTTCTCCACTAACCGAGAAAATGGCTAAGAAGAAGATGTTGATGGTTGCGAGGTTGAAGACGAGATGGGTGTAGTGGTCTTAGATGCATGGTGTGGTGAAGTCATGACAGATTTAGATGAAGACGAAGGGGAGACAAGTTCTTCCCTAGGTGGAGAAGAATCTAAAAAGCGAGGCTCCCCAAGTGGGTAAAGGGCAGGGATGACGGTGCCCTCCACTTGCGGCTAAGGAGTAGGAAGGGTCGGGTCCTCCATAGGCAGTAGAACGGAGGATGGCGAGACTGATGGTGCTGGTAAAGCTGAGGTGTCCTCCAAGATGAGAGAGGTCGACGGAGAACTAGCTGGGGAGAGAGGTTCATCTACATGTGACGGACTAATTGATGGACTAACCTCCTGAGGTTGATTGGGGACAAAGGGAGAGACTGTATTGACTGTTCGAACGTTGTGCTCATGATTGTCATCAATTAAGGTCTGGATGTTGTTTTGAGTTGGCGGATGATTGGGGAAAGGTTGTTTGAAGATGTTAATGGCTTGATTAGGGGGTGAATTTGGATTGTCTAAGATGAGATCCCCCTTTTTAAGCATGTCTTGGATTATGTTCTTAAAGGTCTTGCAGTTTTCCGTGTCATGGCCCTTAACACGGTGGAAGCTACAGAAGTCATGCTCCCTATACCACGCGGGAATAGCGTGTGAGGGATCGAATTGTGGAGGAGGTCGGGCTTGAGGGAGATTGAGAACCCCCTATTTGAGAAGCTTGTCCAGCACAGACGCATATGATTCTCCGAGAGGAGTATATCGCCGTTTTACGTATCTTTGCTGGAACTGGCGAGTAGCGCTCTGAGATGTAGATGGCTCAAGCTGATTGGTCAAAGAAGATGGAGGTCTGACAACCATGGCATTAGCTGAAGCCTTGGATTTAGAATTGGATGATGATGACTTGGCAGAGGAAGAGTCATTGGTCTTAGAGCTGGGATTCTTGTTCCGCAACTTGACTTTATTCTCCTCGATGGCATCCAACTCAAGTTTGCGAGCCATCGTGAAGGCTTCGTCAAAAGTGCGGAAGGTTTGAACCCTCAGGGTGGAAGAGATATGTCTGGTGCAGGCTTGGGAAAAGAGTTCAATAAGCTCAGCCTGGGGTAAGGAAAAGGAGAGTTGGTTAATAAGGCCTCTCCATCGAGCTACGAAGTCGGCTATGGACTCGTCCTCAAATTGCCTGATAGAATAGAGGTCTGTGATTGAGACCTTCTTGGTTATGTTGATGGAAAAGTGATCGAGGAAGAGCTGAGCCAATTGTGTGAATGAGAAGAGAGAATGGCTAGGAAGGGAGCTGTACCAGTCAAGTGTAGCACCCGAGAGAGACATAGGAAACGTGCGTAAGAGTAACGCATCATCATGGCCAATGAGGTAGCAGGCATGTCTGAATGCCCGCAAGTGTTGTGGGTCTTCCTTGTTTTGAAAGCGAGAAAACTTCGGAAGCTCCCACTGGCTAGGATATGGTCTGATTGGGACAGAAGGATGAATGGGCTCATTACAGATCTGCTCGTATGAAAGAGTGTTGCGCGAGCCAAAAATAGAGGTCTCAAGACTAGTCATCTTGTCCATTAGCATTTTGATGATGTCTGCCGATGGATTGACGGGTTGCACGCCCCCTCAGTTGTAGGGCACTTGGAAGAGGCTAGGGGAGGTATGCGACATAGTCAGTTGTATAATGTATGGATGACTAATCATAGGGGCAGAGGTGGAGGCTAAAGGTGGTTGAGTAGAAGACATAGCTAGGCCCGATGTTGCCACGAGAGGTTGAACTGTGGTAACGAGGGCCAAGGGGTAGGAAGCCACCCTGGTGTTGATAGGGGCCAGGGTAGGCAGAATAGAGACGATAAGGTTTTGAAAAGGAGTGGATAGCGGTTGAGGGGGTTGAGGTTGACAGGGGGCTGAAACCCCGGTGGAAGTGGGCCCAATGATAGAGGGAGAGGCCACACCTGGAGGATTGGTCAAAGTCTGGTCAGTGGTCAAAGTGATGGCTTGAGTGTCTGAAGGTTGAACTATGGATGTTGTCGATACAGCCGTACTCACGGCAAGGGAGGTTGGCATTCCATAGATTGGATTGCCCAAGGAGTCTCGCATTCGGCTATGCATGAGATAATGTTGCAAAGCCTTGACGTTGAGGTCCAAGAATTGTTCGAAATCTTGGTCCCCTTCTTGGACAATAGGAGTCTGCGGTGGGGTTGGACGAATGGGAGTTCTTTCGGTCTCCGAGTTGAACTCCATTGTAGGCTTGGTCACGGACGGGGTGGACGGAAGTGGTTAACGGCTAGCGTGGTTGACAAGAGCCTTGGCTTGGCTACGAGTCAAAACCATGCAAGGCAAAGAAGGTTCAGGTCTCAGGAACTGTGTTGCTCAGTTTCAGAAAACCAGGATGGAGTCTTTGGCAGAGAAAGGACAGGTTTCAGGCTGCTAGTTTTAAAAAAAAGGACAGTGACAGAGACCGACGTCGGTTTAAAAACCGATGTCGGTTAGAAAGATGGCCGATGTCGGTCAGATAACCGATGCCGATAACAGATGAAGCCGACGTCGGTATTAGAACCGATGCCGGTGACAGGGGAAGCCGACGTCGGTGGAAGAACCGATGTCGGTGACTGTGTTTTCCAGAGAACCAAAAGGTTTGATGATTCTTGGAAAAACAAAGAAGAAAGTGTCCTCACACACTCAAATAATCAGATGAGAAGAGGAAAATAGAGAGAGACAGACAAGCCTAAGCGATAAATCCTAGGAATTAACCTTAGAAATTGTGGCTTATGCCTTAGATGGATGTTTGGGGAGATTGGCTGAAAAATGGGTCCTAGAAGAAGGCAGTCTAAAGATGGTTTCAGGTGTTGTTTTAGGTGCTCAAAAATCTGTGTTAGGGTCTGGTACGTGGCCTGGTGCTAAGGAGCAAGCTCCCCTCACTTCACGATTCCAGTGGTTAGCTGGTCTCGCTTAGCCAAGATATACCTCGCCTAGAGTTTATCCTCTGCCAGAGAACGGAGTGGGCTTCCCCCTTGGTGATGAAATCCAAGTAGGGTCACCGGGACGGGTAAGGTATCTGCTGGGGGATGAAATCCCAGTCGGGCCTTGTCTCAAGTAAGTTTTATGTTCATTTAGTGCATGTGGTTCGGTAGTGTAACATCAAGTGTCTAGATTTATTCAATATGCGTTTAAGTTACTAGATGTGGACTACGAAGATGCAAGCACAAGCAGAAATGAATGCAAAGTGTTTTAATGCCCAAGTCGAAATGTGATGTTGTGATGAAGACAAGTTTTGAGAAAGGGTCGAGAGTATGATGTTTAGACTAGTCTAGAAATGCAAGGAAGAAAGATTCATTTTAGTCCTGCTTATAGTGTCATTGAGAAGAAGAGAAAGAGGAGAAAAGGTAAGAACCTAATGCTCCTAAATGAATGAAGAAAAAGGAACCCAGGAGGAACCTAGGGTCCCACCGGGCGTGCCAGAATGTTTCTTGAGCTAATTCGCTTTTAGATCTAAGAGGAAGAAGAAACTAAAAAAGTAATGGACAAGGCATGGGAAGTACCTGGACTAAAGATTGCGCACCGTAAATCCAGACGCTTGTGAGCACTCCTCTTTGGCTGTGGAGGAATGACACCTGCAAGAAAAAGGAAAACATGGACAAGAAAATGTTAGATGGATAGGCGGTGGGTTTCCAAGCGAAAGCTTGTTCCCGGAAGTGTAAAAACTTCTTCAAAGGGGGGTCAACCCACAGATAACAGACAGATAAAGACTAAGAAAATATAAGATGCCAGAATATAGAAGTGATAAATAGATTAGACATGAAAGAAAACACCAATGATTACCTGAAAGGAGCAGTCGGGCTGATGACAGTCGCCGAGGACGAAAATGTTGCCGGCGTCGGTTAAGAGGTCTGTCGATGTCGGTTATTCTGTCAACGTCGGTCGGGGAAGTGACTGGCGTCGGTCGGGGTAGTAGCCTGTGGTCGGGTCTGGAATGTGTTCTGGACTGTGGACAGGTCCGGGATGTGAGCAAGGTCAAGACTAAGTTCAGGGACGGGTCTGAATGGACTGAGGAGTGGTCTTGCCCTGTACAGGGTCTTCGTTGGCAAAAGGGGGATGAGGGAGTTGTCTGGGATTGGTATGAAGAGTGGGACAATGTGAGAGGAGGATGGACAGAGGACAGGTCCTGAGAAGGCTTTTTAGCCTCTCAGGGGGAAGGATGGAGGGAATAGGAATAGCAAATAACTGAAAACTTAAAAAAATAGAATCAATTAACAGACTTGCTTACCTTTTTGCTTGCTGAATGAAGAGTTGAAGAAGCTGTTGTTGAAGCCGCAGAGGATTCTGCAAGAAGAGAACTCTGATGAAGAACCTTTACACCTATTGCTGTTGTTGCATGAGGTCTAAATGGAGACAAGACGAATGCCAAAACACCAAGAGAGATCTGTTTGCGAGCTCAAGGGTCCAGGGGCTGCAACAGATGCAGAAAGGGGTAATGAAGGATGCCGACGCCGGTAGTTTTGTTGACGTCGGCCGAAGGGCCACCGACGTCAGCGGTCGCAGAATGGGGACAGAGGCTAAAAATAGCCTCTGCCCATTCTTGCATGCCGCCGAGCGAGGGGGTGTGGGAAGAACGGTCACGAGGATGCCAAAATGGGCGTGGGGGGAAGATAATGAAGAGATTTGGCCTAATAAATGCTAGGGGGAAGGTGGAGGGATTCAAGGGAGGATCCAAGGTGGCAAGGGTAGGGTGGAAAGGGGGCCAAGGCCAAGGGTTAGGATAGGGGGTTTAAGGCCAAGGGGGAGGACCAAGGTGCAGACACGTTTGCGGTGTCTACAACAATAGTTGGCATAACTTCTAGATAAAAATCCATGTTTTAGACACTAGTGATTGGGGCCAAATGTGCATGGCACATTTATTTTCTTTTCTTTTTGAGTTTAGTATTACCTAGGTACTCTTAGTAGTTTCATACCTTATTTCATCTACAGGTGGGTAACATCATTTGGGAGTGGCTTTACATACAAAGCCTAACTTCCACATTTTAGAGTGGCTTTCATATAAGCCTAATCTCTACCTTTCAGAGTGACTTTCATACAGACCTAATCTCCACCTTTTAGAGTGGCTTTCATAAAAGCTTAATATCCACCTTTTAGAGTATCCAACAGCTACCTAGTTTCCAAAATACATTTAACTATCTATGCCAACATATAGAGCATTCATGGGCTATAGGAGCCATCTCATACAACACACATTTCATACCAATATTAGTTCATATATTCACTTCATAGGGCAAGGATGGATCCAAAGGAATAACTAGCCTTTGTATTTTTAAGACACCTACTTAGAGGGATTGGACACATAATCCAAACATTGATTAACACATGCATGACCACCTAACTTCACTTAGTGGGTGATGATGAAGCCAAAGGGCTAGCATTTACATTCTTGAGCCACTTCTAGGGAATTGAGCACTTAAATCCATTCATGCTATCACTCTTGGTAAAACATACCTAGCATATCCACCATGTCTAGCATCACTCAACATCATAAAATATTTTATATTAGTCCACATACCTAGTGAGGTGTATTCATTCCTTTCTCTTCCTCTCTCTCTTACCCGGATTTATATGTTATTATTTTAGATATAGTGTATCTAGTAAGAACTGATCTACTCTTTGTTTTCTATTATATATTCACACTTCATAACATGCTCTCTGTATGCACACACAACATCACATAGCTTCATGAGCTTCACCCTTATAGGTAAGTTCACGTACACTTTCTATTTTTCATTTATCCTAGTATTTCACTTTGATACATCATTAGAATAAAGGGGGTAGGGGAAATGTAGTCATATATGTAGACACTTTAAAATTTCACATGA
Organism: Torreya grandis; assembly: GCA_037957365.1. NCBI lineage: Eukaryota > Viridiplantae > Streptophyta > Pinopsida > Cupressales > Taxaceae > Torreya > Torreya grandis. Next base: position 2,472,864 of record JARHVA010001626.1, read on the forward strand.
TAGCTTTTGATGTCAAATTGCCTTTTGACCCTCATCTCACCTCATGTTTAGGGAACCACCTAGTCAATTAGGCTCATCTACTAACTTAACCCTATCAAACCCCTAACACATTTGGCTAAAACATTTAATTCACACATTTTAACTTATTCCAACTCATTTTATTCTAGCCCCTTGATTGTCAATGGTCATCTTGACCATCAATAGTTACCTTGCATATTGATGTTCAAGTCTTCAATCCTGCTTTAAAGCAATTACCAACTATGTGAAAGATAAACATTACACAATTTAGCAATTTCCTTATGCAAATCAAATTAGATTTAAAACATTGTAAATTGAAAACTTTATCCCCTATAAAATTAGTAACTTACCTCATCCTAATTATCAACTTTATCCTACAAAAGGAGAAGAGGAGGAAGTGAAATGGATATGCAATCCATAAAAAATTTATGTCTAGGCTATTGTATTTTCTTGTGTAGGTACCCAACATCCCTTCAATGAGAAACTAATAACATTAGAGACTTGAATCTCTATCCATATCACCTTCAAAAGTTGAAGTACCATCACTCTAGCCAAATTGCCTCAACCTTCCACTATCAAGTTACAAGTATCTTATGCTTGTTTTCATTATTTCATCTTATTTCTAACCTCCCTACCCCAATTAGACCTCTTAACATCTTATTCTCCATCCCATAGACCTACATCAAAACCCCTACATGCCTATTCATCATTTTACAAATTCACTTCAATATCCTCCTAGAACACACAAGCAACTACCTATAGTTAGCCCAACTCTCGATAGTTACCTCAACCATCATTGGTTACCCAACTATCCTCAGTTATCCTAGCCACAGTTTGTTCACTCGACCATTTTTGGTTGAATACGGCATAAAAATACAAAAATCTATTTTGATATCCTTAACCCCAATCAAACCCAATGTTCTCTATTTTTTCTTGATCACAAAACTTATTATGATTTTGTGACTTGATACCAATTTCCCTAGCATAAGTATTGACCTACTTTTGTGATATTTAATCATTTTCCATAATAAGAATTTTATTTCCTTATTGCATAACATTTACCTTTTTGTTATTAGATGCAAGTATCTATTCCTTCCTTTATCAAATTCAATTTTTATCAGGGAGTGGACTGACAACCATCTTAGTAAGCTTTCACTTCTTAGATCTAGCATATGTTAGGCAGTCCACCTTTCATCATTTTCTAAAAAACAAGTTTTATTTAGTGATTTATTTTCAACAAGTTATTATTTGCTAGATAAAGAGTTTCCATTATCATCTTGATTCACACATGCACTTTACCAGGTATTCTTATACACACCCTATTACTAGTTTCATTACTCTACCTTTGAAAACTAAGAAATGAGTGAAATTAACTGAAACATTTTGGCACATCTAGTGGGACCCTCATTCCTTTTTTTGATTTATTGTTTTCTCATTGAATGAAATATAAAAATTTCTTTTTGGGACTAAAATAAGCCTTTTACATACATTAATTGCATGTTTCTATTAGTTAATCTAGTAACTTAGAGGGAAAATTAATTAATTGTATCTTTCACATTTGTTATCACACACTAAGCCAAACCATAAAATAATATACACATCAAAACATAACTAAGACAAGGCCTGACTAGGATTTCATCACCTAGTGATAACCTTACCCCTTCCCAGCTATCTTACTTGGATTTCATCACTAAGGGGAGAATGAACTCAACTCTCTAGTTGAGTATAAACTTTGAACTCGGAGTATTTTGGCTAAGCACATGACACTCTTATCACTATAGGACCTTAAAGTGAGGGGGTAGGCTCCAATACCAAGCCATGTACTAAAGTTCAACATAGATTTCTCTCTTAAACACCTAAATAACCTAAAACTAACCATAGATTTCCTCTTTAAAACCTGATCTATGAGCCAAATTCCCTCTTCACACTTTGTAAGGCATAAGTCAAAAGTGATCTAAAATAAATCCTAGGTTTTTAATGCACTTTTAGTGTATGCATTATTTGTCTTGGATTATTTTCTTTTGATTGATCTTTGTTTTAGGAGTGAGTTTTGTCATATTATTTTCTCACATGGTCTTTACTAGATAGTAGCTGAGAAACCAAACTGATCAACCATCACATTCTTCTTCTTCTTCTTCTTCTATGGAATATAATTCTAATGATGAGGGTTCACCTCATTTTTATCCCATTCCTACCATAATCTCAATTGTTTTTGAGGGTGATATAGACTTTCCTACCTTTCTTGACAATAATCCAGTTGCCCTTCAACATTATCTTAACAACTTACCTTACCATACCTCTATTACTTTAGTTCCTCCTACGGACCCTCCTTATGGTATGACATTCTATGTTATGATGGGTACCACCTCAACCCATCCCTTACTGACCCAAGCCTCTTCTTCCTCCAACATACCATCTATTACCACTACCCAAACCCAATCCAATATTCAAACCTTAAACCAAATACCTCCTACCACACTCAACAATTCACATATAGGTTTACCTTTGCCTCTAGTTACCTATACTCCACCTACCATAGGGTTATTTAATACCCCTATTTCTACCCTTCCCCTTATCTCAACTAATCCACCAACTTCTACCCCATCTCAAAACTTAGTGATTTCTATACCTCAAACACTTTCCCCCATTAGCATTAGAGTCACCATGCAACCTCAACCTACCCAACCTCAACTCACTACCTCACCCATACCTTTAAGCCAACCCACATCCATCCCTCAACAAGTACCCATGACAACCTATCAATATGTCTCCAACCCACAGGGATATATAGCACCTTCCACCCAACCATTTGTGATAATAAATCCTTATGTGGCACCATTCAACCTCTTATGATCACCTACCAATATGTGGCTTCTTTCTCACCTTCTACCACCTATCCATACATAGTTTCCACCCAACCTCAACAAAATGTACCCCTTAATTATGTAGCTTCCCAACCCCAACCAAATTTGATCAAGATGTATGGACAAAATGACCAAATTGAAGTCATCCATTTCTAGGTTGCATAACCTTTTATTCTATGATCAAATTTGTAACTAACCCATTCATCTATCTGTTCCCATCCATTTTTATCCTCCTTAATGGGAATTTCCCAAGTTTTCCAAATTTCAAGGCAAGAAGGACCCCTAACAACATTTGAGAGAATTCTATCATTCTTGCTATTTAATTGCATATGATAATGCTCTCCTTCTTTGAACCTTTTGCTTATCCTTATCTAGACCTACCTTTGATTGGTATAGTACTCTTCTCACACACTCCATCTTTTATTTCTCCCAATTGGCCCAAATATTTCTAGAGAATTTCTTGGTAAACATATCTAAAAAGGTTTCTATCACTGACCTCTATTCCATTAAGTAATTTGATGATGAGTCAATTGTTAGTTTTTTTGCTAAATGGAGAGGCCTCATCAATCAAATTTCTTTCTCATTACCACAACCTAAATTAATTGAGCTCTTCTCCTAGGGTTGTGCCAAAAATATTACCCAAACTCTTCAAGTTCAAACTTTCAAAACATTTGATGAGGCATTCACCATAGCACATAAATTGGAAAACTAGGCCATTGATGAAGGGAAATTGAAACTACGAAACAAAAATTCCATATTTAAGTCTAGTGACCATTCCTCCACCAAAACCACCAACCAATATAATACTAAGGCAAAATAATTTGAAAATTTAGTTTTTCTAAAAATTGCTCCACCTCCAATTGTCAACCAACCACCTCAAACCAATTCTTCCAACCCTCCTTACCAACAAAACCAAAACTAAAAATGAGCTCCTCCAAAACAATATACTTCCAATGGAGAATATTATGCATCAGTTTTGGATAAATTTCTAAAAGTCAACCTCATACAACTTCCACCAATCAAACCAACCCAATAATTTGATGCTTCTCACCCCATACCTGGGTGGTAAAATGAGAATGACCACTATGCCTTTCACCATGTTTTAGGACATGACATTAATAGATGCAATAATTTCAAAAGTCTTCTCCAAAATTTGATTAATAGTGGAGGAATTGTGTTTGATAATCCTAATGAACCTCCTAATCATTCCCTTTATATTTTCTATAATCCTTTCCCCAATCATGCTCCTTCTCCCCAACACCATGATAACTAACTCAAATCATCCCACTCTCATGAGGCACACACAATCAATGTTATTAATAATGAGCCCATTATTTAAGAGACCATTACCTCAATCACCCAAATGGAAATAGAGAACTCACCCCCTATTTCCTTGGTTACCCAAACAAAATAGTTAACCACTCCTTTCTCTTAACTAGATGAGACTTTACTTTATCTACCTCTCTTTTGATGGAAACACCAAAGGATACAACCTCTACTATAAATGTTTCTTCTTCTTCCATTCCACCCATTCAAGTTGTAGAATTACTCTCCCATTTCTTTGGACACCCAAACAACCAAATCAACTCTATATATTCCTTCATTTGAGGACACCATACCTACCTCCCCTATCATTCAACTGTTTGTTGCCTGTTTGGAAACTATCCCAAACCAAGAGCAGATTACCTCGTCTACCCAACTACCAATTTTGGAACCATTCATCATAAATTAAATAAACCATTCCATCTTCTCCACTTAAGGGCTTAATATTTTAAATTAATAACCAAGGAACTAAACCCATCTACAAGCCCTTTTTTAAACTAGTCCAAAGTCTAGAATTCACTTCTCAACCCAAATTTGATAGAGCCACCTTTTGGCATCATCTTGGGATTCCTTAATAAAGAAAATATGAACCTTCAAATTCACTTTAATCCACCCTTAAACCCATTATTACCTCTTTTACAAATATCTCTTACAAAACCATAAGTGAACTATCACAACCACCTCTACCTAAAATTGCCAAATCACCTTATGCTTCTTTCACCAAACCAATCAAGAACCTAAGAATTATTCCCACACCTATTCATACTCACCTCACTTTAAGGTTGGACTTAATTCTATTGAGTCCACCAAATACAAATCCAACTAAAACAACTAAAAATTTAGAGTTACCTAAACCTCCACCTCAGACTAGACCCATAACACCTCTTTCCCACTTACCTTCTATTTTAGGATGCCATCCTTCTACTATTCTAGTTACCTACACACATCACAACCATCTATTTCTCCATCATTTTTAACCAACCTATCTACCTCTACTTTCCCATCTATAGCTAAATCTTCCTCATCCAAGTCTTTCATATCTAAACCTCTAGTCCCCAAACCTATCATAACCAAGCAAGCTTAACCAAAACCACCACCTAAAATTATTCCTCCAACCACAACTTCCATAGTAAAACCTATGCCTAAGAATTTTCCCATTCCTAATACCAACAACCCACCACCTCCAACACCTTTGCTTTAATCCTATTTAAATATTTTGAAAAGATTGTTGCAAACCTCATCCATTAGCTTACCTCCAATCAAACCTTTTGACCCTTCACATCCTAAACCAACATGATTCAATGATAATTTTATTTGCCTTTACCATAGGACTCCTAAACATGATACATATAACTATAAATCCCTCCAAACACTTGTCTATAATCTTTTGTATGAAGATGATCTATTAGAAGAACCCTTCTTATCCCTACTACCAATCTTACCATCCCAACCTACCCAACCTTTACCAACTCTCCTATTCCTACCCAATGATGAGAAGGAAGAACCAAAGAAATTAACAAACCCAATAGACCACCTTATCCACACTATTCATATGGTTACCCGATATCAAGCCTAAAAAAAAGATAAGGGAAAAGACAAGCATCTAGTCTATGGGCATATCCATCAACCCCTGAACCCACCAACCAAACCCAAACATATCCACCCTCACCTTCAAAAACACCAAAACCTAAAGAATCTATTTTGGGACCTTGTCCCTCCAACCCTTCCACATCCATACAATTGTTAGTGTTGAAATAGCTTCACCAAACACTAGTGAAAATAAACCTCTATGAATTAATCAACACATAACCCCACCATCATCAAACACTGATTGAGAATATATTATCTATAGAGGTTTATCCACATGATCCTCAACCTCTTGCACCCTTTGTTTGAGCCCTCTAACTTTTTTCCCTTGTTACCTTTCAAGATTCTAAAATATAACCTTCTAATCTTGAGGACTTTGATATTCCCCTTTTCATCATGACATACATCAATCAAACCTACATCAAGAGGGTTATGATTGATTGAGTATATATCATCAATATTATCTCTTCCCATGCATATGACTAACTTTAGCTACCCAAAAATATCATCTTATAAAGTACATTGGTCCTTTTGTCTTTTACTGATACCATGGCCACCACCTTAGGGACCATTATCTTCCACATTTGCTTGGGGCATCACACCATTCCCAAACTATTTTATTTTATAGAGGGTGAGTTCCAATAGAATGTGTTAGTCAGACACCCTTGGATTTATGCCCTTGGATATATGTTATGAGTTGCATCCCTTCTACCTTACACCTCAAGTTTGAGCATGAGGGACAGGTTGTTACCATCAAATCTTATCCTAGTCCCTTTGCATCTTATGATATGAAATACCAACCTAATGACATTCTTATTCCTCCTTCATCCACCTTGTAACCAAATTTTAACAAAACCACCACACCAACCAAAACCATCAACACTTCCACTCATAATCATGATGAAGCATCAAATAGCTCAACCATCCCTTCATCCCAAATTCCATGGAGGACTCCTTACAATCCACATTTCAAGATATTTCTCTTGAGGAATATCAAATTTTAGCTATAGATTCTTTCCCTACTTTAGAATAATATGAGAACCTCAAATATGACCCTTCTGATGATCCTAACATTAGAAGCATCATCCCTTTTTCCCCCCCAACACTCAAAAAATTTCATCTATGGGGGACTTGAAAAACCACTTCTCATTCCCACAACTACCCCATTCATTTAACCATTCACTGTCTATTTTTCTTACCTAGACAAGCTAGCCTTTACCAAAGCTTACCTTTATAGGTGAACTTGGAAGGGGTTTGGTCTTGGCCTTTATGAATAGGGAACTCATAAGTTACCTATAATCAAAACTCAAAAAATGCATGAGTTCTTTGGCCTTGGGTTTGTACCACCAAAATAACCCACATCACCAAAACCCATTGCCACCATCAATGAAGAATCGCCATCCTCACCAACCCCATCTCCATCTGAATCTAAGGATTATGACATCATCCTATCTAACATTTTTTTTATCAACACCATTAGTTTAGGCCCCTTGACCTATAAAAAGGATGGTTGAACTAAAACCATTCCTCTCATTCATCCTAGATTGATCGAATGCAATTTTCCTACCATTAACACCATCCAACACCAGGGTGATGATTCCATTCTCTCTTACCTTAGTGTGGGGGATTCTTCAATTCATAAATCTTTCCCTCCTAAGAACCAAACTATGATCAATAAATCCACCATTGATGTCAACTTAGGAACTCAAAATAACCCTCGTATCATCAAAATTGGCCAATCTTTAAATTCCATCGAGTGACAAGATTACCCTTCTTTCCTTTGAGACCACAACATAGTGTTTGATTGGTCTTACCAAGATATGCCCAACATTGACCCTTCTATTGCCCTTCACAAAATTATTACCTATCTTGAGCTTAAGATAATTTAGAAAAAGAATTTTAGGATGCATCCTCACATAACCCTCCTTGTCAAAGAAGAGCTTGAACATCTCTTATTTGTCGACTTTATTGAACCCATCAACTATCCATAATGGGTTTCTAACATTGTTCCCATCACCAAGCCTACAAGGGGACTTCATCTCTATATCAAATTTTGTGACCTAAAACTTATTTTCCTAAAGGATTACTTTCCTCTACCAAACATCAACCAACTTTTTGATCTTACAGTTGGTCATGAAATGTTATCTCTCATGGATGGTTTCTCAAGATATAATTAGATCCTAATTTCCCCAAAATATCAACATAAAACTTCCTTTATCACCCCATGGGGAACCTTCTGATATAGGGTCATGCCCTTTGGACTAAATGAAATTGGAGTAACTTATTAGCAGGATATGACTTATATATTTCATGATTTCATTAATAAAATTATAGAGAACTATGTGGATGATCTCCTTGGGAAGTCTAAACACTACAAAGAACACCTAGATGTTCTCACCATCATTTTTGATTAACTAATCCATTATCATTTCAGGCTTGACCCTACGAAATGTGTTTTTGGAGTCTTATCAGTAAATCTTTTTGGTTTCATCATCTCTCTACATGGAATATAAATAGACCCCACCAAAGTCAAAGAAATCTTATAAATTCCTCCTCCTACTAACCTTACACAATTTCGTATCCTGTAAGGCAAATTTCAATCCACCATCATTTCATCTCCCAGTTATCTAATAAATGTTAACCCTTCCACCACATACTAAAGAAAGACACCTATTTTAAGTGGAATAAATAATGTTAGAAAGCCTTTGATTTAATCAAGGATTACCTTCTCTCTCCACCTGTCCTCACCCCTCATAAGGAAGACCAGCTCTTTTACTTATATATAAATCCACCACTGATCATTCCCTAAGGGTAATGCTTGATCATTATGATGAATAAAATAAAGAGAAATCAATCTATTACATTAAATTCAAACTTATCTAATGTGAAACTTGATATACCCATCCCAAAATACTCTACTTCACCTTAGTTTTCATGGCCTCTAATCTCTGTCACTATCTTCTTAATCATAAAACCTATGTCATCACTAACACTAACCCTTTCAAGTTCATGCACTCCAAGCCATATCAAAACTAGTGTATGGCTAAGTGGATCATGCTTCTGGCTGATTTTAATCTTGAGTTCCTTCTAAAAAATTCCATTAAAGGACAAGTCATCACTAACCAATTGGTTAAATCTCCTCTACCAGACAATCAACCTCTTCCTCTTACCTTTCTAGATGAGTCTAGTACAAATATGTCGAGGAAGAACCTACCTACCAAATGAACATATTTTTTTATGGATATAAATGCCAAAATGGTGGGGGTGTAGGATTTATTCTCATTGCCCTTAATGGTGAAACTCTTCCTCTTTATTTTAAACTTGACTTCAAATGTATCAATAACATAGCTGAATATGAAGACCTAGTCATAGGTCTCCAAACCACTGTAGCCTTAGAAGTCAAAATAATCAGTGTCTTTGGTGAATCCTAACTTGTCATCAACTAGGTCACATTATCTTATCAATGTAAAAATTATGTCCTAATAAAGTAAAAATAACTCATGGATGTATTCTTGACATCATTTGATCACTACACTATCCAATCAGTTCTTTGATATACTAACAAGTTCATGGATATGATGGCTTCCCTTGCCTCCCAAATCCCATCTCAACCTATCAAATCTAAATTATTTATCACCATCCATCATTTTATCACACCTTCATATATCATTTTTGATCTCCCTACCATTTATTTTTTGAAAACATCTCCTTTTAAAATTTGGTATAATCAAACTTTTGACTATCTTAACCTTGGCATTATCTCTCCCAACCTTTCAAAGAATGCTCAAAGAAATTTTGTTTAGAGTACCTCTCATTACAGCATACTAGGGGTAATATTTTAAAAATTTGGCTTTGATGGTATCCTTCTCTATTGTCTATGTAGTCATGAAGCCTCCCACACCATCAAATAAACACATGATAGAATCTATGGGGGACATTTTAGTAGCCTAGCTATTACTAAGCATATAATTTTTTTTGGCTACTATTTGCCCACCCTCAATAAAGACTATTGTAACTATGTAAAGAAATGTGTCAAATGTCAACAACATACTAACTTATATCATGCACCTCCTCATGGCCTTCAAGTATCTAAAGACTATTCACCCTTCTCATAATGGGACTTGACCTTATTAGGGAAATCAATCCCCATTATTCACAATGACATTAATATATGGTTACCACCATTGAATATTTCACCAAATGGGTGTAGGCCATCCCCCTTATATCCACCAAAGCCAAAAAAATTATCAACTTCATCAATCACCATATCATCTATCACTTTAATGTTCCCCATAAGATCATCATCTATAATGGTAAATATTTTAAAAACTAGAAATTCCAAGGTCTCTGTGATGATTTCGACATCAAGTTAAGCTTTTCCTTACCTTACCATCCAAAAGCTAATGGATAGGTAGAATCCTCTAACAACACTCTCATCAAAATTCTTACCAAAGTAGTTAGGGCCTTGGGTTGGGATTGGCACTTGCATAACCCCTTCACTTTATGGGCCCATCACACTAACATTTGAACCTCTATAGGTGCTACACTTTTCTCTCATCTTTGGAGATGAGGTAGTCTTGCCTCTTGAAGTCCAAATATCATCCCTTTGTATATCTTTACATGAAATCCTTTATAAGGATGACTATCATCAAGAACACCTTGTGTATCTTGAATCTCTTGATGAACATCACCTATCAACCCTTAGCCATCTTCATGTCTATCAAGAGTGAATCAAATGCACATACAATAAACACCTAAAAGAGTGAGAGTTCAACATTAGATACCTCATCTTTAAGGAAAACCAATATGTAACTAATATGGACAAGAATAAAATGGGTAAGTTTGCTTTCAATAAGCAAGGACCCTATATCATAACCCATAAGTATGGATCAATATATTATCATTTATCCTCTCTTGAGGGCAAATCAGAACTTGAGCCTCTTAATGCTTCACATTTGTGTCCTTTATATTATTGAAACATGGATATAACTCACCTTTGTGTCTAACTTAAGCTCATCCTTTGGTTTAAAAAATTTTCACTTCTATTCCCTGATCCTTTTGGGAACAATTGTTTATAACATAGAACTATGTGATTATCCATCACTATTATATCCTAATCTTAATTTTGGGCACCATGTATCTACCCATGGCATGGTTCTCATGGATACTTTTCATGTCTAATCAGATGGAATCTCATGATTAATTTTTTCTCAAACCACCTTTTTCCATTTAACATTGACCTTTTGTGCCAAAGTCTTGCTTCCATAATGGTAAACCTTTTAGCCTAAATAGACTTGTCCATGTCCAACTCAACATTTATAATTAGAAATTTAGGGTACCAAAATATCACTTGGGCCCATCTCTCTAGCATTGTAAACTGCTCCCCTAAAGGAAAGCTACCCAATAATTAAAAGTTGCTTAAAATAGATTGTTGCCTTGAAGGATAGCTATACAATTCAATTCTAAACCACTCCCTTGAAGGATGGATAAGAAATAATCATTTGAAGATTCCTGCATCAATCAACTTTAATAACTTTTCAAAATAATAAAAGCAACAAACAATCCTATATCACAATTAAATTAAGTAATCCATAGTTAGCTCTTACAAGGTCCATTTATATAATTCTTTCATCAATTAGTATAAACATTACTCCATCACACCATAATCAACCCATACATATGGCATTTGTAGACTTACTTCATTGATCAATCTACATATCATGTTAAGGCATGGACTTGTCTATTATGGTTTTTTGGTCACATATAGAAGGGGAAAGATAACCCACATTAGATTACCTTTACACCCATTTATCATTCAACCATCTACCTATTCCCTCCCTTCCTTTCAATCCCTTTCTGAAGTCAAGGGACTATGAGCTTACTTGAGACAAAGTGATCAAGATTCCCCCTTTCTCAATCAAAGCATGCTCATGCAAAGCATTTGATAGGCTTATGTTCACTAAGTCATTCCAACTATGTTTTCTTGTTTTTAGGTCCTCACCAACCCAAAACATCACGACTTTTATTTTCCCTCCATTATTTCATATAGAGGTATGTCTCATAAATCTTATCTCTTTCTCACATTTATTTTGTTACCTACACCTACTTTGTTTTCTTTCATTATTTATTCATATCACATATCCTATTCAAGAATGTAACCATTATTCTCATCAATGCAATCATAACATTATGAAGCATGAATAGAAAAATATAAGCCATATCTTACCTATCAAAAAAACATTAGGAACCATAAATCATGAAAAATCACAACATATCATTATAACATTATAACATCATAAGATCATCATCAAACATCATCAACACCTTCCCTAAAGAAAAATATTATCTTATCTACCAACCAAATTATCATAATCATCTCATAAACAGCAATAACATCATAAAAAACTATCTATCAAATATTGTCACTCATTTACAACCATGATAAATAACCATAAATATTTTCATCAAAACATGTTTTAAACAACATCCATCATATCCATCATCAACTCCCTATCTAAATAATCAACAATAACCATAAGCATGTAAAACCATATATGTCATCCATGATCCACAAACATCATTACATCATCATCATAATACATAAATACATCATCAATGAATATTCAACATAAAAACATAATCATCAACATAATCAAATGACAATGATATAATCAACATAATCAAAATATAGTCATCATATAAATCAGTAAAAAAATACATGAAATAATGTATCCATGTCTCTCTTTATCATATACGTCTCACATCATCAACATGTAGGCTGATATCAAAATCAAAATGATATACATAATCTAGCTATTAGGCCCATATCTCATCTCTAATAATATCTATGCCAACACTATCACCTCATAATATCTAAGGTCCTTAATGGTGTCTAGGTATTGTGTCTTTGAAACTATGTCAAGAGGTCCTTTTGCTACTACTACAACCACCCCTACCCTCTATCTCAATGAATCCCTCTCCCACATAACAAAATATAGTGAGGTCTTCACCATGTCATGCTCACTAATAAAAGTGGCAACCTACCCCTATAAGGTGATAATTTATGCCTATAACATGGCTATCCATCCCTATAACCCAATAATCTAGGTCTGTGCTACTACTAATACTACTTCCACCTAACCATCCTATGTTGGTGCCCCTGTCGGATCCACATCCATAGGTTGTTAAACTTTATCACCCCATCTAAAATTGGCTACTATGTACCTATTCTAAAATCATGTTGCATAACCATCTATAATCCCTGCATCACTAATGGCCACTCTAGCTGAGAACTCCTCCATGTCTTGTATGACATCTTATGGTTATGGATCTGGTAGTAAAAACTTGGCCTCTTCCCTCCTGTATCAAGTAAAGTTAGGAGGGATCCCCTGTACTAGTCAAAACTATCTCTGAACTCAGTTAAAGGGGATCAACTTAGTCTCCCCATCTCTCTTCCCATAAATCTACCACCAGCTCTATAAGGATAATTTATAGAAACTATGCTTGGGCCAACTAGACCAATCTACATATAGCCTACATACAACATCACCTACCACCAGACCCTCTAAAGCATTCCTAAACCAATCAATATCTTTGGCTCTTCCACCAACACTTGTCAGAGCATCAATATACCTCCATCACATGAAACTAATTGGAAAGGCTACCTGAGTGAATCCCTATCATGATATCCCTAATGGTCTCAAAACCCAAATGTACTTGAATGCCCAAAAGTGAAGCATGAAACCAATGCTGATCCCATACCATCTATGTGCTTGAAAGGCACAAAGCTCCATATAAATTTGGACTAGTAGCATTGGGGCCCATCCAAACACCATCTTCCCCATCAACATCTCCACCAATACCCCTAGTAATAGGTATGGAAATCAACCATATCTCAAATCCAATACTGTGAAACAAGTAACTACCACCATCATCATCACCAAAAAACATCGATCCTCTGAGGCCCTTTGGTATAATGGCTCAATCCCAAACCCCTTGCATGCCACCTAGCATGAACGTATACTACTCCATAAACTAGGTCCATATAATAATCCCTATCCTTACTCTCTACATGATATATTGTCTCCCCTAAATGGGTAGCCATGTGATCTTAGTCACATCCTCTAACAAGATGTTCATCTCTTTAGTCAACAACATGAAAGTATTCATCACAGGGTTCTATCTCTTGATGAGTGTGATGATCATGGTAGCATCTCATGATAGGTGATGATAATGAATCATGGCCCCTAGGCTAACCATGTCTATATGACTCCACTCCTCTATAGTCATACGATCTCAAACCTCAACAAAGATCCTTGAGACTTGATCCCTCATCTAGATCTGATCATGGGCCTACACAATAAACACATTAGCATAAACACTTAGTTTTCTAAATCACACTCAATCTCAACCTAAACCTACCACTTTCAACCTATTCTACTCTAACCCCTACCATTTTCCATCCTATTATAACACTCAACACAACCCTCTATCTTTATCTATATAAATATTACATGCCTAAGTCCTTCTATTATAATCCATTTCAACCATGACATGTTATTTTTTTATGCCTAACAAGTTTTTCACCTCACTCTACCCACCATCCATTTTAAACATCTCATCCTATCAAACCTAAATTTGACACTTTTACCTCACTCAAAATTTAAAACTTCCTAACATCTTCAAACACCTTTTAAAAAATTTCACCTACCCTTTTACAAATCTTTATAACTACATTAAAACATTTTCATATTTAACATTTAAACTTTCAAACCTTTCCAAAAATTGTCACTACATTCCTTCAACTTCAACCATCCATGGTTCCTTGAATTGTCAATGATATCCTACGGATCACTTTTCCCCTAGGTTCAACCTTTGCTGATCAGGTTGAATCACTAATGGTCACTATGTGTGACTTATAATGATAAAACCCTACCACCTTCTTCCCCATAAAAACCACACCACTCATAAAAACACAAATTAACCCACCTAACACTATTCTATAGTACATCATAATAACAATATACTCTTCTTATTCAAATTTACCCCTAAAATTTGGATAATTTTATCCATACCCAAAACTAGGGCATCTTGGCCCATAGATATTTTCACAAAACCTATCCCATTCTCTAACCTACTCAATTCATCTCTAAATTCACAAATTCACCTATACTATCAATTTTAAAACAAGACCCACCTTATTCCATGATTGTTGGCATGGTCGATGTCTTTGTGCCACTGCTTAGCTGTGCCCTTGTCTACCCTCCATCTAGTCAACACTCAATCATGCCTCGAACATGATATCACCCACTCATAATTCTCCACCTCAATATTCTCAATGCATAATGACAAAATGCCAAAACACTAGAACACAAACAACCATGTGCAAAAGTCAAAATGTTAAGAATGAATTCACATTTTACTTTTATCTTTTGACCTTTTAGGATTTTTTTACCTAACCATCGATGGTCGAGGCTAGGAAGACTCCTAACCATCGCCAGTTGGGGTCGCTTGTTCTTTTTCCCACTTTTTCAACAATACACCCCAATTGAAATCTAACCTTTTAGAATAAATACATTTGGCTTAAAGTTCCTTTTTGTATTCCATGTCCCTAGAACTATATAGGCAACATCTATTTGCCTAGTGTATATGGAGTCAGTTCAGCTAACCCATACCCAACCTACTAACTATTACAACATGTCCACCTCAATGTTGGTTATTTTTGACCCAAACCATTTGCATGTTTTGGGATGACTTTGCATGGTCACTCTGACCACACTGACCAACCTTTCCATGTTGAACTTATGATTTTTTGCACACCGCATGCATGAACTGACCAATTGTGTTGTTTCACAAGAGAACTTCCTACCCTAGATACCTATAACCAACACTGACCTTGTCTAAATGGCTTGATAGTCCTAACATGATCAGCTATGACCAATTCTATGGACTAGTCAACCCTATCATATGTCCCTCTTGAATCAACCTTATTTTTATACACTTTGGCAACTTTAGTCTTTGGACAATCTTGAGTATCACCCTTAGTCATATTTTGTGTGCATGTTTATATCTCAAATGCCCAACATTTTTATGTCACCCACCTCATGACTACAAATTTACCATTTATCAAACCCCAACTCAATTTATCTTTCACCTCATTAACTCCTATTTTAAGGGGGAACACCCCCTCTCATACTTAGGGCAACCAAACCTTAAGTAGCCATCTATTTTTTCTCTATAGCTTGTGAAATAAAAGCCACATAACAAAAGTGGCAAAATATAGACACTTGAAAACTACACATGACAACTTTCAATGTCAAACTACCTTTTGACCCTCATCTAACCTCACATTTAGGGGACCACCTAGTCAATTAGGCTCATCTACTAACTTGACCCTATCAAACCCCTAACACATTTGGATAAAACATTTAATTCACTCCTTTTAACTTACTCTAACTCATTTTGTTATAGCCCTTCAACCACTGATGGTCAGCCTAACCACTGATGGTTAGCCTAACTACTAATGGTTAGCCTAACCATCGATGGTCAAGTCCTTGAGCCTACTTTAAAGTAATTGCCAATAGTGTGCAAGATAAACATTGCATAATTTAGTAACTTCTTTATGCAAAGAAAATTAGCTTTAAAATGTCATAAATTGGCAACTTCTCCCCTATCAAATTAGTAACTTCCCCCATCCTAATTAGTCACTTTATCCTATAAAATGAGAAGAGGATGAAGTGAAATGGATCTATAATCCACAAAAAATTCATGTCGAGACTATCATATTTTCTTTTGAAGGTACCCAACATCCCTTTAATGAGTAAGTAGTAACATTAGAAACCTACACCTGTATCTACATCACCTTTGAAATCTAAATTACTATCACTCTAGCCAAATTGCGTCAACCCTCCACTATCAAGTTATAGGTATCTTGTTCTTATTTTCATTATTTCATCTTATTTTTAACCTCCCTACCCCAACTATAAATCATAACATCTTATTCTCCATCTCATAGACCTCTATAAAAACCCTTACTTTCCTATTCATCATTCTACAACTCTACTTCAATATCCTCCTATAACATGTAGGCAACCACTTATGATTAGCTCAACCACCAATGGTTACCTTAACCATCACCATTTACCCAATTGTAGTCAGTTATCCCAACCACAACCAGTTCACCTGACTATCACTGGTTGATTGTCACATAAAAATCCAATAGGCTATTTTCATACCCTTAACCCCAATAAAACTTAGTTTTATCTATTTCTACCTGATCAGAGAACCTATTGTGATTTTATGACCTGATACCAATTTCCCTAGCATAAGTATTAACATGCTTTTGTGATATTTAATCATTTTATGGAGCAAACATTTTATTTCCTTCTTGCATAACATTTACTTTCTTATTATTAGATGAAAGTATATTTTCATTCCTTTATCAAATTTAATTTTTATTAGGGAGTGGATTGACAACCATCCTAGTAAGCTTTCACTTTTTGGATCTTGCATATGTTAGGTAGTCCAACCTTCATCATTGTCTAATAATTTTTTTTTTAGTGATTTATTATCTGTAGGTTATTCTTGCCTAGCCAAAGAGGATTTCCCATTATCATCTAGATTCACGTGCCTAGTTTATTAGGTATTCTTCTACACACCTTATTACTAGTTTCATTACTTTACCTTCTAAAACTAAAAAATGGGTGAAATTAATTAAAATATTATAAAATGAAAAATTGGTAACTTGAGTGTGGCTTGTGACACCCAACCCTTAGGACCCTCTTGCTTTCTCTCAAAACCCTCATAGGCATCTTTTAACTGATTCACAAATATTTGTAAACTTCTAGACTTGATCTGAATTGAGCTAGACCCCTTTTTTCATGACTAATCCATCCCCTAGGTCCCATCAACTCAAGATAATAGTGCCATGCTTGGACTATAGCACTGGTACCACTCTTATTCACTTTTGAGGCTCCTATCCAAGTGTATTTTTGGCCCCAATAGTTATTTTCTTATAATTCATCATCCTTCTCCTTGTTGGCCTAATGTGAGTGCATTCAACCCATGACCAATATATCCCTATAAAATCCCATTCAAAGATTATTTATAGGGGGTTGGCAATTATCACTAAGAAAACAAGAATAAAATCAAGAATAATCAAGTAATCTTCCCTATTATTTGCATATAACTAGCTAATATACTTACAAGCTTATTCAAATCCTTACACCAGTCCCTAACCACCTCATGTACATCTAGTTTAAAATTTTGTATATTCATACACTCAATTTCACAAAGCACATCAAGTGGGAGAACTACATATGGCTTGATCCCTCTTCGAAGTATTGGTATGTAGGGAGTGTACCCATACAAGGGGTGTGGGTACACGCTTAGTGAATCTTACACACACTAACCCCCCATCTTTATTGAAATTGGTCAAAGCATAGTGGATTATAAGGTTTGAAGAGAAAATATACTCTAGAAGGAGGTCTAAAGACTTCCAGCTATCAAAAATTTATGGATAGGTCACAGAAACATGGTGAACAAATCCCAAAAAGCTCAAATCCTCATGATAATAGTGGTAGAGGTGGAATACAGTGTAAGTGCCACTCCTATCCACTTTCAATGCTCCTATTTAATCATAAAACAAAGGTTAGATCTTAGTTTGTGATAGTGTCTCAACCCTGTATAGTGAATCTTAGACCTTGTCTCAGTCATATCAGCTAGTTTCTAGATAAGTCTTATTTTCTCCATCTTATTACTATTTTTAGAAAGGTTAAAATTGCAATCTAATTTACACAAATTAGTAGATTAATTATTAGATATTTATGTAATTATTTTACTACTCATACCCTTTAACTAAATTAGGAATAATACACTAATATCCCCAAATAGGTTAAATCACTATAATCTCAATTTAACTTCCCTTGTAATGGAAAACAAATTTGGTAGTCTGAGAAAGTGCTCTGATACCAATAATAAGAATATGTATGTTGTAATATGGAAAATTATAAAATACTAATTATATTAAATCTATGTTCCTTTTTTGGAAGGAGTAACTCTAAATCATAGGCCATTTTGAGGGGGCTACCTCCTTTGAGCCAGGCTCAATTACAATAACTCTTCAATGTCTTATAACATCGTATGCCCCTATACTTACATTATTTCTTACCTAACCCACTCCATATTATAATGCATGTGGGATTATTCCCTATACTATTATACCCCTTTAAGTACATTACACTTTTATATCTTAGACATAGCCTTGCTCATCATTGGACATACCCCCACCCATATCCTAATCACATATCATCTGTATCAAGTCCATCTTATCCTTATCCTTATCTTCATCACCAATCTAGTTTATCCTTATCTAATCTTATCCTAGTTAGCTCTTTAGGTCACATACAAATCTAAACCATCCCCATTTCACTCATCTTATCCCTCCTCAATTATTTCTAGATCACCTATCATCATATTTGTCCTTATCTCATTATCCTATCACCTTCAGCACTTAATCACCTACCATTTTACCTTGAGAAAATTAGTATAAGGTATTGAGCTAATCCTATTATTCTATCCTCCTATCCTCCTATCATCTTATCACCATATTATCATATTAATCTACTTGGTCAAATCTCATATCATAATCAATATCTTATAAGCATCTTGTCACATTGTCAGTCTCAATCTAGCAAACCCATCAATCTAATTGTCTCTATTCCAATCATCCTTCCCTATTCATAACTAACACTGATCATATTATCTTCTTGATATTTTAAATCTAGGCACCCATCA
Source organism: Torreya grandis (assembly GCA_037957365.1). Taxonomy (NCBI): domain Eukaryota; kingdom Viridiplantae; phylum Streptophyta; class Pinopsida; order Cupressales; family Taxaceae; genus Torreya; species Torreya grandis. Next base: position 2,492,450 of record JARHVA010001626.1, read on the forward strand.
TATCTCTAATCCTTTTACTAGTTTGATAGCTAGACATTGATGTTAGGTTGTTCACACTTATTACACTATTGGTCTAAAATTTGATCATAATATTTAATACATCAGTTTATCTCATCCACATCATCACCTATCATCCTTGCTTAGTCCTTCTAACCTAATTTATTCAATAAAGTCATCCCTGATCCTTGGCATACCTCCATCATCGATCATCTATCAACCATCACCATGGCCCTAGACCCCACCTTAATTGAGTGATACATACATGCCAATAAGGATGAGATCCTTTTATGACTCATTATGATGGGTGTACCACTTCTCAAAGGTGTAAATACCCTTCACTTCATTACACCTCCCATCTAAGTCCCTTCATGTTGGTATCATACCAACCCTCCATCCACTCATCATAAACCATCATCTACCCATTCCCATATTAGCAAAGGGAATCCAATTTTAGCCACCAATAGTCCATCTATCCAACCACATCAAAAATCATCAGATTCAAATACCAATGATTCCACTTCTAAGTCAAAAAGTGGAGTGTGTCCTTATACTCCCCTTCCCATATCATTAAAAGTTATCTTCAAACAACTAGACACTGCAAACATGATGGTCTATCCATCCATTTGACATCTTGATCCCACCAAGCCAATGCCATCTTAGTATAAAGATGATCAAGATTATACATATAACCAGACTTGAGGGCATACCATTAATCAATGCCAACCTTTCCAAGATTATGTCTAAGACATCATCAACCATGGTGATATAATAATCAAGGATAAACTAGATAAGTCTCAATTCTTAGGTGTAAAGGGAGAAAAATGCTAAGATTCCTTTCCTAATCTCAGTCAAGCCCTTCCTCTTCTAATTGAAGGTTAAGACATCTTCCATGATCCCAACATCATCAACTCCTCTATAAAATTTGAGTCCATCCCCCATAAGCCTAATCCTCCCATCTCTCATGCACCCATTATTAATCCACCATTTCCCTCTCACACATCACATCATAAACCCTATGTTGAAAGGTCAATAACTGACAATACATCTACAAATAATATAATTATATCTAGTGAATTAGAGTCAAATTTTGAGGTATTATCTTTCATAGGATCATGTTTAACACCTATATCTGAATCAGATTCCTTATCAAAACATCATCCCTCATCGATGTTGATAATGCCTATCCTTTTGAGGATACCACTAACCTTGGTACCTCTAATACATCACCAAGCATACCTTTAGATACGAATTAGGATGATGAAGTCATAAAAATGTTATTTTACCATTTATCTATGGAAGATAGTAAGATTGAATCTGATCCTCCTTTGAATGTGTCTATTACAGCTAGTCTGAGTGATCCTTTTGCTAATCTTGAGGAGATTTTCTCTAATATCTAAATTGGGCCTGCTAGGAACCTCTATAAAGTTAATGTTGGCCCATCACCACTCATTAACATCATCATACCATATATATCACCTCCATCCATCAAAGATCCCTTTTTTCCTATTGAGGGTCATTTAATCACCTCCTTTCATAAGGATGAACATGAACATATATCATTGGTGCATTCCTTAAGAAATATAATGTCTACCAAAAATGTCATGGTCCAAGGCCATATTCTAAAAGTCAATCATTATCAAATCATCTTTGATCCCATTAGTCAAAATCAAGAAAATTTAAATCATCATCTTAATCCAAAAGCATCTCTCCTTAGTGAAGCACATAATCAGGTACTAAAGGAATATCAAAGTCAAAATAATATTTTAATTCAAAAATTAATTTATTCTAATGAATCCCAAAATCAGGCACTAGGGACCAATCCAAATCAAATTCCATCAAATTATCCAAATCATATGGTTAATAATCTATCAAATAATCAGATCAAAGATGAACCATAATTTTAAAATATCTTAGATCTCATGACATATTTTATCACTTAGAACCAATCAAATGAATAATATCCAATACCTCCAATGGTGTATGCAACTATTAATCCTAATCCTCCATCACCCATCACACCATCCTAATATGACCTTACCCTCCACCCAAATCCCATACATCTAAATCCTCCATCACCCATCATCCCATCTTATCCTTATCATATCATCCATCAAAATCAAGCTCTAATCGAATCCATACTTGACATCACCTCCCTAGGCAACATCATATCTCTTAGGGGCAATGAAAACACTTGGTCTAGATATTTGGAGGGATCTCCATAATGAATCATAAAAGGTCACATGAACTAAAATACATCTAGTAAAAATTACATGATCCAAGTATCACACATCCCTAGAATAGGTTTCGACTAATGTATCCATCTATTATCAGCACCTTGCATCTTTCCCACCACAAATAAATAGATATGCCATAACTAAAGTCAAGATGTTAAAAAAAATCATTCATCTAATGGTGAAAACTAGTCTTCTAGTATCATGGTAGAATAATCTATTATTTGCATTGTTCCTCAATAATTGGGGGCAAATCCATCCATTTCATATCCTCGTCTATCCATCCAACTTATCACATCCCTTGTCCACTTTGACTATATCACCCATCATCTTATCCCTTGATTCATTGTTCTTATCCTTCATCTTCCATCATATTTTAAATCTTATTAGGTCATATCACATTATTTCCCATATTGTCCTTCATAAGGAAGTAGAAGGTATCCTATAAACTATCACTATAACATCTTGACATATCCTACAATGGACATTTGGGCAAACTAAATATCTAGTTCCTTCATGATCTAGTCATTGGAAATCCTTAGTCCATTTGTCCTTGGTCCCCATCATCATCATTATTTTACATCACATCGATCATCTTTCCATACTTCTCTTTGTTTGTAGGTTTGGTATTCCCTTTATTAGTAACCCCATTTGTATAGTGTTTATACATATCCCAAAAAATCATAAAAGTAGAAAAAGCCAAAAATTGTCCATGATGTCTTGTCTTATCCTAAATCCCATAGTCATATCCATCTCCATACATTTCATATCTTCCCATATTTGGATACCACATTCCATTTGGGAACCAAATAAAAGTGGTCACCCATCTCTATCCTCATCATCATCCTTTTGGCTAAGTATTATCTACACACATCACCTTATCCAAGATTTTATTTTAGCACCCATCACTTACCTATCAATGATTTTTCATACCTAGCACCCATCATATAAATTTTTACTAGTATGAAATGTACTTGATATCATCACTATCTTATCATTTCCTCTTCACACCTATCACCCATCAAATCATTTCCTTGCTAGTGTGAAAGGTATTTGATCCCATCAATCCTCCTCTTGCTAGATTGGATTCTTGAAGGGCCTTATCAATTGGTAATCTTTGGTCATCACTTTTATATATCACATTCCTTGGCCAAATTTTTATTCTATTTCAAGACCAAGTTAGCATTCATAAACCTTATCACACCTTATTATGTTATCCATCCTTCCATCCAAAACTAGGGGTAACACCTTGTCTTAATCATAATCCTCATCATTCATCCTATACAAATCCAAGATCATCCTAAGTTTATAATCCCATCATGATCAAATTATTCCAACCCATCACTCAATCACTCATCCCATCCTTAGACAAGACATTGTGACACTGCATGTAGATGTTTGTGTTGGTTACTTATTTATTTTGTTTTTCTTGTTTACATGAATTTTATCATGTATATATCTTGTTTATCTTATGTTTCCTTTGAATTATATATCTTTTTGTATATTGGGAAATGAATGAGGATGCTATGAGGACACCAAAAGTGCCCTCAAGGATGTAGAGTTCAATACTTACCCATGCACTTTGGCACAACATCCTCTTGGTCATGTATATATGATGAGACATACTAGCAAGTGCCATATTTAATGGATTAATTAGAATATGATGAGATTTATGACACTTGTGATGGTTTGGTCACCTACACCTCATTATGTAATCATCCTCACTCTTCTCACTAATCTAATCTTTGTAACTCATCCAGCTAACATCTAATATTTTGTCCTCATCTCATCATCTAAATAATATTATCTAATCACTAACATTATCCCCTTATAGATAATCATCATCCTCCTCCTCTAATCACTAATCCTCATCATCATCCTCAATTCTACATCCATCTATTATCAATATCCCTGAGTCAAAACTACATCGGCCTAAGGTCTTGCCAGACTATGTAGGCAATACTTAGCCATTTTTCTTTGCCCAAGGATAGCTCAAACACTATCTCTCTCATTCATCCTCATCATACAATATTTTGGTCACTTGATCACATCATTTATTCTTTCTTATCCTCTTCATCATATTGATCAATTATAGCTTTGAGCTCTAACCATCATCAATTTTATCCAATCAATCTTATCCTATCCTATAACTCTCCCTTGCATGTGTCCTTTCTTAGGATACATCTAAATATTATGTCCATTTAATCATATTATTATAATTTTATGGTTCATTCCCCTTAGGATGTGTTCATAATTGTGATAATCATCATATTTCCTCCTTGTGCATATGTCCTTGCCATGGTCATTATCAATTTGTATATCATTACTCAAGTCAACCTACATTTTCTTCATCATTTATCTCACAATTTACATCTCATCCCCTTGCCTATACATTTCATCCCCCACTCATTTATTCTTTTGAGTGTCCATCCATCTCATTATTCCCTGCATGTCCCCTTGAGGGGGTTATCATATCCCCTAACATCATCTACTAACATTCACCCATGACATATTTTTCATTTTAAAGATCATTACTCCTTCCACTTTGTCCACTCATAATGTCCTTTCAAAGAGGGGAAAAATATATGCACCTAAAATTGATTGTTTCATTATTGTCGACTAATATTCCTATTAGTCAACACTAATTCGTCTTAATCTATTTTATTCTACTAATTTATCTAATTTATATCCATTTATTTAATATCTTCCTTCTACTATTCTATAATCAATAACCTTATTCATCCCACTTCCTTCATTAATTATATCCTAACCCCTATTATCTTAATATAATCCTAGTTATCCATTATATGGGAATTTAAAATTCCCATAATCCCACCTACCCACCTACCTAAAACCTAGCCTTTTCTACATCCCTATGTCCCTAATCTCTATTTAACTCATACATAATCCTCCATTATTCCCAAACCTATGGAAAGGCCTTTAGAATTGGAGAAGCTCCTCTAAGTCTCTAGAAGTCTCTAAACTATATTCTTTTAATAATTTAAAAATCCCCTAAAATTCCCTCCATTTGCCTATTTAAATAAGCTATCCTTCCAACCTCAAACCAACTTGAATCTTCATATCAAATCTATGTCCATTTATCAATCAACTAACTTGAATTTCTATAGCACCATTATGCCAAAATCAATCTTTAATCAAGCATCCATGTCAATAATTAGATTCAATATGCTATCACTTGATCATTTTCAAATCCTAGAAGGAGGTAATATGAAGCAAGGAATTTGGTAAGTCTTATATCATTTTAATTTATTTCATGAAGTCTTATTTGTGTTTAATACATGGTGTGCTCAAAATCCTAATATAGTAATAAAAGTCCATTACACCTTCAATTTGAGAAAAAAATGGCATTAAAATCATCAATACACATTTACAAACTTTTACACTTAGCTCATAGCTCTTGATGAAGATGCCAAACCTCTGTTCATGGCACAAACTTGTCTATAGGTTACACAAAGGAACTATCCATGAATATTTTCCACTTATATAGTCTCACATGTATGATACAAGTGTTCAAATTACTATAATATACCCATTCAAGACTTAAGATAATACATGTCAGTGATTGGATTGAGTAAATAAATCATAAATCCATGAAAACCATCTAATTGAAAATGACCTATGTAGATGTGAGAGGCATACATATTCCTTAACTTCTTAAGGAATGTTCATAAAGCTAAGGAGACCAATCCCTATACAAATGCCCATGATTGGAATATGGTTGAGTCTAATTTTCATGGAAAAGAGATGGGACCTCCACTCTCTCTCCTCTATATGGTAAAAGTAGAAACCTAAGGAGCTGCCCAAGTGTGAAAAGAAGGTGAAAGAGGTGCAGGACAAGTTTTGATCTTGATTTACCTCCATTTGTCATGAAAATTGGTAGGATATCATTCATGATTTGACCTTCAAACTTTGATCCTTTTTTTGTATGGTATAGGTTGTACAATTCTATATAAATGAAAAAAATCCTCCCAAAATAGTGTTTTTATACCATTTTCTCTATGTTCAAACCTTGAAATGCCATTTTTATAGGGAGATAATAAAATTAATAATAATTTCCAAGCAAGATAAAATGTAAGGAGGAAGTGGGAAATCCATAAAATGTCATGTGGGAATCATTTGGATAGTTAAAAGGGTGTGGGTGGGCCTTAAAAGGACTTTATGTGGCATGAAATATATATGGACAAACATTTATCATTGATAAGTCTTTTTTATATCAATATTTTAATGGAATTATCAATATACTTCCTTTTCCTAAGGTTTGACAAGGTGATAGGCTCTTAAAGTGGTTTAAGGGGTGATGAAAGTACTAAAAGGATTAGATGAGCATGTCATGGGAAATGTACTTGAAAACACTATGAACTTCATGTTATGGCCTCAAACCAATGATTAAACACCTTCCTATTACCAAAGGATCCATAACTTCTCAACAGGGTTAAAACACTAATTTGACTTTCATGACCTCTTCATAGTCCTTTCTCTCATTCAATGACACTGCAACACTTAACACATATCCATAATGAGTTAAAGACACTCAAGACACCATGGATCAAGCATGAAACTATTAATATCATGATGCTCTTGTTCAATATGCAAATAATCTTAGTAGAATAAGGGTGATATGACTAGGCTATGGATCATTATGAGTAGGCTAAGATGATGGTCACCAAAAGTTTATGATATTAGGGGTTAACATTTGGCCTATGAGGCCAAAATTTCAACATTTTTGGTGACTCTAATGGGTGACTAGCCTACTAGTCAAGATAACCTAGACATTATTTATGACAAGGATGGTATGCTAGCTCAAACAATGTGACATAACTTGAGGATCATTTGGTGGATTGCCAAGTTGATATGTACTTCATGACATTTCTTGGACTTATAACAAAAATAAGGAACGCAAAAAAATAAAGGAAAAAAACCCTAGCACTAAGAAATACATCCAACAACCAAGAATAAACAAATCAAGTAAATATATAACAAGACACTACTTACAAACCTGTTCAACACACTTATTTACACAAAACAACTAACTACTAAAAAACTGAGATGAACTTGGCTTCATCCCCCTAGGATCAAATGAGAGTGTATTATGATCACTATGGCACCATTATATGGAGTTTTCATGTGATGACTTGGGTTCAATCAAAATTTGATCAATGTGTGACAACTTCTACCTATAGATAACACTCTCCTAGTTACTTGAAAGAGTGACTAGACTATATGGCTTCATCCCTAGGTGCATGGGTTGAGTATGAGGGTCAAGGACCTAATCATATTATTACTATATCTTCCTATTTTTCATGATTAGTCCCATCTCCTCTTTATTTAGGGGTCACAATTGATTCTACCCATTAGATTCAAAATGATCATCTACCAAATCATCTTTGACAAATTCCTCACATTCTGATTGATGTAGTGATGAGGTGTCCAAACTTAATTTGAAATATTTTAAGTCCTCCCAAAAGGACATCTCATCATGATCAACAAACAAATCATGGGATTAGATTCTTTTTCTTCTATCTACTTGTAAGACATCATGTTGATCAATCACTTATTTCTATTTAGTAGGGTCATAACAAAGTTATTGGCATGCCAAAGTTTGCTCCTCTTCATCATTAGTGGAGAAAGGTATATCTTGAATCCATTGAAGATATAATTCCTCTTGTCTTGGCACTTCTTAAGTCACATTGTCCTCTTCATTTAGAACATTAGGTTATTGTCCTATTACACCACTCAAGTCTATTAATGTCTTATTACATCACTCAATTCTACCATGATAAGTTTCTCAACCTTATTCAATAAATATAAATATAGGTTTTGCCACTGATCTTATAATGGATCTTTGACCTTAGTCTTGATACCATTATCATGAAGGTTATCTTCTACTTGGTCTCTTAGGGAAGGAGTCACTTATGTTTTATCTACATCAGATCCAAAATTATGGCATTACAACTACTTCATATCATATAACCTCTCATCATGTCCACCTTCGAATCCATTAGAATGCATAGGATTTCCAATCACCATTTCTTCTTCATAGACACTTGAATTGTCTTCTCCAATGTGTTCTCGAACTTAGTTGAAACTAGAACACTACCAAGTTATTAAATAACTTCCCCTTCATTGACAAATCTTAACATGTTGTCTACCATTCTTAGATGGTCCAACTCTAATTTTTATGAACTTTACTTCCCCTTAATAAAGGAGAGGGTGGGCTGGTAGTAGACATCACTAGGCTACCTAATATGTGTAAGGGTATCCTTCCAACTAGGTATCTTAAATGATTTATTGGTAATCTCTTAGGATTTAGGATGGATGTGAATAGGGGTAGAAGGAACTTGAGTAAGAATATATGAAGGAATAATAGGTGTATGCTTCCCTCTAATCTCTAGTTCCTTCTCTATGAGTTATTGTTTATAGACTATCATTTTTATTAGACTTTATATAGAAGAGGATTGATTTGAGATAGAACATGATGATTAGTTTGAAGGGGTATTTTTATTAGGAATAATTTCTTGACACTCACTTTTATTTTGTTGTCTAAGACATCTCTACAAATTATCTCTCTCCTCCCTTAACTTCTCAATCTCTAGGTGTAATTGATCATTCTTTGGTCTAGGTTGATTTCAAGGGATAGAATGTTGGTACCATGACTAATCATGAGGATAATAAGGATACCATGGGGGTGAAGGAGGCTCAAAATAAGGTAGGTAATTTTTATAATTAGGGGTATGTCCATTATATGGTTGATAAGGATCAATCTACTTCTCATATGGATTATGATAGAGATGATATAGAGGTGGAGGATAGAAGCCTTCCTCATAGGCTATCATGACTCCTTAGATGCTATATTTATCATAATATGAACACAACCAAGAATATCTTACCTCTATATCAATGAAACCATGATATTTCTAAGTTTGAAATTGATTACAAATCTTCTCAAAGATGCTTGACTCTGATCAAGGTGATTACAGATATTTCTATTGATTTCTTCAACTTCCAAATACTTTCCAATGTCTTTAGATCATCCTTCAAGGCATTTCCAAGCTATCCCTTTGGGTGTCCCATTAATGTTAGTTCTCTAGGTTTTACCCTAGCTGAGGAGAGGAGTGTTCAAGTCCTGACCTCAAATGTAGGCTACTATGGGAATGACTTTAGGCTATGTGTTACATAATATGTAGGTTATACCTCTATATTTTAAGGGTATAGCTCCATTTATTTATTCATTCCAATGATCTCTATAAGACCTACACATGATGGGGTGAAAAGGGTAAAGGAGTTTTATGAATTAAACCTACTCTAAAGTATGGTGATGCACTTGATAATCATTATATCCACTCATTCAACTTAGACTCTCAACACATTAATAAATAATGTATAGATATAAGAGACTACTTTTAATGAATTTTGGGAAATAATATTTCATTTAGAGGTTATTATAATGACTTAAAGTGACAGGTTCAAGAGGTGAAATCCTGGTTTAAGACACTTGCAACCTAATTTCCATTCCAAACCTAAGTTATCTACCTTAAAACACACTAGAAAACCTACCAAGAAGATTTTAATACTTAGGTGTAACTTGGAACTATAAAAGGAAATTATATACCACCATTACATATCAGACAAGCATGAACACATAAGTCATAGATCATGAAGAATTTTTAAGATTCTTTATTCATCATTCAAGAGATGCATAAGTATAAATACTGGTAGAGTCTTCTCATATCAAACTAAGGGAAATAAACTAAGGCAAAAAGCATTGAATATATACAAGAAATGAAGATAGAATAAGGGGAATCTAGAGTGGATAAAGGGTCATGAATGACCAATTCCACTCAAAATAGTAGTTACAATAGTTATATAAACCTCCTTCAATCCTCCTGTGTGTTGATGTTCCTTAATTTCTCCTTTTGTCATAGAAATGAGAGTAATAGAGGTTAAGTCATCTTAAATTTTATTTATCAAAGGGTTTAACCTACTCAAAATATTCCATCATGCTCTCCTATGTAAGTTACAATCATGAATTAGGCCATCATAATCATGTATCATTCCATACTCCTCTAGAGCAAATTGTTAGAGTTAAGGAAATTGTCTCAATCTCCTTTATGGATATGGAATGCACATTGAATGCTCTTCAAAGATTAGTTATCAATCGAACCTCCATGCAATTACTTATTCTATTGGCCTTTTAATGCTAATTGAGCTATCCTTGCTGACCAAATAGGCTAATTAGACCAATTAAGCCTAATTGGTTAAGTATTGAAACTTAGTAGCCATTAGAGACCAAAAAAAGTGTGATAAAATATATATGAGTTTAATTCATGCCTGAAGAAACATCCTCAACCATGAAATAGGATTGTATAAGATTTAGACACCTAAAACCCCACTTTTCCAAGTTGACTAGTTCATCTCTCTTATGCATGGCAAACTAGAAGTTTTGAATGTACTCAAAGAGGTGTCTACAGTTGAATCCATGGGAATGCTAATGTTTTAGGAGTTGGACTAAGTCTCAGACCATCCTTTCCAAGAATTAGAATCACTAAGAACTATCAAACATTCTTTTTTATACTTAAAACCCTAAAAAGTACATATTTCAAAGGATTTTATACCATGCCTATATAATTATGTAGAATCAAGTGAATCCTCTCTAATTGTGATTTAATTTTCATGAGCTCTTTAGACCTTTCCAAGGTGTTAAGTTTCCAAAACATTAAGTTTTTTGAGATTGAGTTTTCCTAGGGTTATAGGGAGGTTTAGGAGTGCTTAGGAGTCTTAGAGATGATTCATATTGTATGGATGTCTAAGTTTGGAATAAATTTCATGAATCTCTAGGTCATTAACCTACTCAACTTTCATGAATTTCTTGGACTCCCATGCAAAGGATGGATGAAGATATGAACATTATAAAGTAATCATATGGTAGTTTGTAGGCCATTTTTGAGTGCCTAACTTCTTAAGATTCATTCATAAAGTTTAGCCTCCTAATTCCAATAAATCTATCATGGTTTATTAGTGTATAGAGGTACCTAAAATATCTAAGAGATTTGGCCTTGGGAACCTATGTGGTAGAGTGGGTGAGCTCTTAAAATTGGCACTTAGATGGACTGTGTAGGGTTAGTTACTTCAAGTGAGGTTTTGAAGATATTCTAATTTTTCCTCACTATTTTCCTCCTTAAATATCCTCTATCAGGTCAACAACATATTCCTACTCCCCCTTTTGATCATATAACCTGCTATAGGATCTTGAAATAGCTTAAAGTGGTAGTGTGGTCTATAATTAGGCCTAAATCTTGCTTATTTAACAATAACATTTGACTATAGTTGTGGATTTTATCCCTTAGGAGAAGGTATTATTAGCCTTAAACATCATGATATACTATCCTCAAACCTTTTGTGAGTTCTAATACACCTTATAAACCCTCTAAAACTTGATTTTGCTTATTAGCTCCTAGACTACTTGCTCTTGAAATAACTTGGTCTAAAACAAAACAATGGTATACCCACTATTTTTTTTACCAATAAAATAAAATGAGTGCCTTGGAATGGTTACAAGGAAAATTTCCTTAAAAATTCATCACTTGAATATGTGTATAAGGCCCTCAAATTACCAATTTTTCTCAAACTGACCTCATACTACTAGTAGACTATATGTCTGAGTACAAGGTTCTGATGTAACTATTGGTGTCCTAGATTTTCACCCTAGTTGAGTAATGGGATTATTTATATCTTATTACTCAAATATAGTCCAACATAGGATTTATCCTTGGATATGGGTATCTTAATAATGGATCATACCTCTAGATAAGGCTGACTTCCTTTTAGATCTATCACCTAAACTAGATCTAATCTAACACTTGTTTGGAAAAGAGATAGAGTGATACAGTAATATATGAAAGCATGTAAAAATGGGTTAATGCACTAGTGATTGGAACACTTATAATTTTCACAAGAGACACTATAAGACACATTCAAGACCAAATAAGATTTGTCCCACATGAGTATTTCACAATAAGGCATGAATCCATTATCAAACTAGCATGAGAAGGCAAATATCCACTTTCAAGTTAAACAAAAAAAATGTAAATTGCACTTATAATGACTTGTGAGAGCTACCAATCACTTCATTAAGGTGAGAAACTTAGACATAGACAAGGAACATACATTCACTTAACCACAATGCATTAATTCATAGGATCCACTTCAATCTTGCTTGCAAAATAATAGAATTCAATATTTATTACATTAAAAGGTGCTACAGTACAAATTTTGGCATAGCCTAAACAAGCCAAAATGCATTAGAGTTTGATATCTAGAAAATGTTAGAGATTTTTTGTCTAAAATTTTCAAAAAGATATACCTGTGGAAAAGATGGAACATATACACAAAGGGAAGAGAGAGAGGGAACTATGATGTATTAGCACAAGTTCAAGGATGCTGACTCATGACCTTATCAACAAGGAACAAATTATATAAAATAATTAAATGCCCATCAAACTTATCCAACCACCAAGTTACCTTCTTGTAACATCATGCCATTCACTATCTAATTTGATGATAAGGATAATGTCTTGAAATTGATAGAATTATGCCACATATACTTTGGGTGGTCAACTATATATATTTGTTAGAATTGTGACCATGTTGATATAAAAAACACCTCTTCATGATCATGTTTACATCTATATTTGATCTAATATCAAACATGGTTCCTTTATAGACAAAAACCAATCTAATAATTGGTCTTCATACAATCACAATATCCATGAAAACCTATAAACTGCTTGAACTTGTTTTACAATCACTAGTCCATTTTATATCTCTGTATTAGGCCATAAAAGACCTATTTTACCTCTATGGATCTCTACTTACAATTTTTGGTCCCATTTCATCATTCAAACTATCGACCCTTTATCTATATTATGTCTAAAATACCTATTTTGTCCCTATGGAGCCTTAATGGTAATGCTAGATCTTGTAATGTTCATCTAGTTCATCCCAGACCAAGCTCAAGCCAAATTACTTCATCCTTACCTTTATTGGGTCTAATAATACCCAATCAAATTTCATCAAAATGTCCCAAGATTTCCTTTTGCTTATTGGTTATCGACCATAACTCAGACTATTGATATTTGGACTCATCCAAGCACCATTGATCTTGATCAGTATGATTAAGTGAGAGCCATCAATCCTACCCTTGACTTGTCAACTTTGTCCAAGTTGGTACCACATGTCAATCACACATTGGTTTCAAGATCCTACTATTAGTATGTCAGCTTCAGTGCTTAGGCCATGTGGTAGTCTCTCAAGATATATGACCTTTTGAATTTTCTCACACTATTAGATCATAATGTATGAAGAAACATTGATAATTATATATACTAAGAACCACTATTTTAAATCCAATGGTTACTTCACGAGCTCAAATTTGACATTAATGATCCTATCAAATTACATTCACATGACCATCATTAACATTTACATGACCATCAAATTTAGGCTCCAATAGATTTCTTACCATGTCTTAAGTTTGATATTTATGAAACCATCAAATAAATCAACATGACTATCAAGGATGTTTGTACATTCATCACTTTTTAGACTTAAAAGGTTAATTTCCTAATCTTTATTTTGATGTTTGTGTGAATGTCCCATTCTATAGGTTCAAATTTTAATTCTCATAAATTGAGTTAGAAAGCTTGCATTGACATGAAATTTTTAGGATGTGATCATGGCATGAAGAACTATATGGCACTATATTCCTTTAGTTCATGTAGCTTTTTGAGGTGTATTAATTAAATTCACAATCTAGCTGGTCCATTCATTTTTCCATGACATTTTGGTGATAGTTTGGCCCTTAAACTTTCACAACTCATTCTTTGATCATTCTTTCAAGGTGTCAATGGTTTTCTAAATCTTTTACAACTTGGTCCATGCTATTGAATGCTTGAAACACATGATAACCTACATGGTCTCTCTATTTACATTTCTAGATGTATTTTATAAGCCTTTGATCCACTACTTCACCAAACCATGCAAAATATTCATATGTGGGACAAAAATTGGTCAACATCTTTGGTGACTTGGCTGGGCAACATGCTTATTATTATTGAAAACTTAAACTCGATACATGACTCTGGGATCATTTACATGATACATGAACCATTCACATGACTGTAAGACATCTTATTCACTTGCAAAACAAATAATTCCAACATATAGGGAAAGAAACAAACTTTAAAGGGAAACTAACCTAATAAAGTAAAGGTAACTAATCTAATAAACAATTATGCCAACAAAGAACCTATTTAGGAGAAAATAGAACAAACTAGTATAACTAATCAAGACAAAATATGATCCACTTAAATCAAAAGGGAAATTTATGAACTCACTCATTCTAAGATATGATACAAGTTGAAAAGTAGGGTGTTTATCAAACATAACCTTTGATGAGTGACTCTTATTACCTACCAAATCTCTCAACATTTCCTTAAATAAGTCGTTAATATCAAACTAGTCACTAACAAAAATGAACTCATCTTGCATTTCAAGATCCTTTTCATACTATTTGTCAACTATAACCTTGTTAAGTGATACCTCATCTATGCATTGTGCTTGAGTGATCTTATCTCTCATTATATCTGCTACATGTTTATTAAGCTCTTCAAGAAGCTTTGAATAGTCAACCCAATCAACATCATGATCTTGAATGAGTGACTCTTGATCAAAATTTTCATAAACATGCTGTTTAATGGGAAACCTATATCTACAAAGCTATTCAATCTCTTTCAAAGGTTTAAAGTATAGCTTCCAATCATCTTTTTGCTCCTTATTTTGATCAACTTGCATAGAATTAGCTTGAATGATACCTTCATCTTTCTCAAATAGAGATATCTCAAACTCATTTATGACTTCAACTTGTACCAATTTATCATGGAATTCTTCTACAACAAGACCAACTTTATATATATCTAAGATAAATTCTTCAATATCAATGAGGATCTATTCCTCATATATAATTTAAGAATAATATTCAAATTATCCAAGAATTTGACTTGTAGTTGCAACCTCTTTCTCTATCTCCCATAAAATAGGCTTCTCCTAAAGAAGGGAGATGATGTGAGGGTAGTTAAATTTGTTTTTTTGAGAGAGAATATGAAGTATGTAAGGTTTATCATGGTAAGATTTTGGGATCTTGGGAGTAATGGAATATTTTAGGGAATCTTGAAGATGAGGGAAATAGAAAATTTTGAATACTTTTACATTATGCTCCTTTACTTGGCCATCACTTCATCAAAATCTGAAATCTCTTTGTCTTCATGGACATCTTGAACTTGAGGTATAAGGAAGAAGTGGAACTACAAGAAGATTCAATCTCTCTTGCATAGGCATATGGGTAGTTTTTTGAATAGGATCCTGACTCCAATTAAGAAGCTCCATTGGCTCATATTGGGCATGGTTAAGAACTTCATGAGAAAAAAGAGCACAAAAATACTGGTAAGAAATATAAGAGGGTTCTTGATATAATTATTCCAAATCAATTTGTTTCCTCTCCAGATCCTTTATCTTTTTTAATATAAAGGTAACAAATTCATGCCTCTTCTATAGATCATTTGATACATTTAGAAATAGAACATTCACTTCCTCATATTGAGATTTTGAATAAACCTTTCTTACATATGTTATAATTTTGAGCTCTATCTCATCTACCCTTTCTTGGAGATAAGGCTACTCATGTGTGACATCATATCCATATGGAAAAGGTGAAATTTGGCAATGCAATTGATATGGTTCATAAGGAAGGTAAGAGTCATGTTCTTGATAATAAGGATCATGGGAAACTTGATAGTGTTTATCATAGCTTTGATAAAACTCTTGGTAAGGTTGATTAGGCTCATAAAAAGGCTAATATGGATCACAAGGCATATATGATCCATTATACGGTTGGTATGAAGGTATTGCATATGTATTTTCCTCATACATAGCCATAAAAATAGCATTAGAATAGTAAAATACAAAGACTTACTTGGAAACTACCTAGACTTATAGAAATAATTACTTGAACTTAGGATCACCAAATTCTTTATGAAGAATATTGTTAAAACTACAATTTCACTAAGACTAGTTGTAATGTGCCCCACTAGATGTGCCAAAACTATTGGTGTCCTATATTGCACCTTGGCTGAGTAAGGGGATTATTTAGATCTTCTTACTCAAATTTATTCCAACATGGGACTGATCCTAGGTTGTAGGTATCCTAATAATGGATCAGTCACCTAAACTAGATATAATCTAACACTTGCTTGGAAAATAGATAGAGAGATACAATAATAAATGAAAGCATGTAAAAATGGGGTGATGCACCCATGATTAGAAAAATTATACTTTGCACAAGACACACTATAAGATACATTCAAGACCAAAGAAGATAAGTCCCAAATGAGTATTTCATAATAAGTCATGAATCAGTTATCAAACTAGCATGAGAGAGAAGATATCTACTTTTAGTCTAAACAACAAATTGTAAATTGCACTTATAATGACCTATGAGAGCTACCAAGCACTTTATGAAGGTGAGAAACTCAGACATAGACAAGGAGCATACTTTCACTTAACCAAGTGCATGAATTAATAGGATACACTTCAATCTTTCTTATAAAATGATGGAATTTAGTCTTTATTGCATCAAAAGGTGTTATAATACTAATTTTGTCATAGCCTAAACAAGCCAAAAGGCATGAGTTTATTCTCCAAAAAATGTTAGAGATTTCTTGTCTATTTTTTTTAAAGAGATCTACACGGGGAAAATATGGAACATATATAAAAAGGGAAGTGAGAAAGGAAACTATGATGTATTAGTACAAGTTCAAGTATGATGACTCATGACCTTATCAACAAGGAACAAATTTTGTACAAGAATTAAATGTCCACCATCCTTATCCAACTACTAGGTTTCCTACTTTGAGCTCCATGCCATTCTCTATTTGATCTGATGATGAGGATAATGTCTTGAAATTGATACAATTGTGCCACATCTATTTTGGGTGGCCAAATATACCTATTTATTATAAATGTGACCATGTTCATAGAAAAAACACCTCTTCATAATCACATTTACATTTGTATTTACTCCAATATCAAATATGAGTCGATTATAAATGAAAACTAATATAATTGTTTGTCGTCATACATTCATAGTATCCATGAAAACATATAAAATACTTGAACTTGTTTAACAATCATTAATTCATTTTCTATCTCTGTATTAGGCCATAAAAGACCTATTTTACCTCTATGGAGTTTGCTGGCAATGTTTGGTCCCATTTCATCATTCAAACTATCAAGATTTTATCTATATTAGGTTTTAAAGACCTAATTTGTCCCTATGGAACCTTAATGGTAATGTTACATCTTTCAAAGTCCATCTAGTTCAGCCTAAACTGAGCTTAAGCCAAACTCCTTCATCTTTACCTTGCGTAGGTCTAATAATGCCCTATTGACTTTTGTCAAAATATCTTAGGATTTTAATTTACTTATTGGATATCAACCATGACTTGGAATATTGAAATTTTGACTGATACAGACACCATTTATCTTGATCAGTATGATTGAGTGAGAGCCATCAATCCTTCCCTTAACTTGTCAACTTTATCCAAGTTGGTGCCATGTGTCAATCACACATTGGTTTTATGATCTTGATACTAGTTTTTTAGCTTTAACACTTGTACCACATGACAATATCTCGAGCTTTCTAACCTTCTAAATTATTTCATACTATTAGATCATAATGTATGAAGTAAGACTAATTACTATATCTACTAAGACCCATTATTTAAAATCCAATAGCTACTTCATGAGCTCAAATTTGGCATTAGAGATCTCATCAAATGATGTTCGTGTGACCATCATTGACAATCATGAAACCATAAAATTTAGGATCAAATGGATTTATTTCCATGTCTTAATTTTGACATTCATTTAACCATCATATACATCCATATGACTATCAATGACATTTGTGCAACTACCACTTTTTAGACTCAAATGGTTAATTGCCTGATCTTTATTTTGATGCTTGTGTGAATGTCCCATTCTACAAGTTCAACTTTGAAAGCTCATAAATTGAGTTATAAAGATTGTGTGGAGATGAATTTATAGGATAAGATCCTATAATGAAGAACTCCATGGATATACAGTGTCCTAAACTCTATATACTAACTTAGTTTAGTGAGTCACTCACGTCTATACTATGCCCCAAACTCTATATACTTAGTTTAGTGAGTCACTCACATCTAAATAGAAATATAGATAGTGATTAGTGAGTCACTCATGCTATGTAACATCCATATAGACAGCCAACCATCCATCCATATATACAGAAGGGCAGTCATCCATCCATATAAATAGCCATCCATCCAGATAGATAGCCATCCATCCATATAGACTAGACAGAAGGGGCTGATGACTGATTAGCAGATGATTACATACATTTTTCTTCATCTCATGTATATTTCTAAGGTGCATTTATTTAATTCACAAGTTGGTTGGTCCATTCATTTCTCCATGATGTTCTAGTGATAGTCTGGCCCTTAAAATTGCATAATTCAATCTTTGATAATTATTTCAAGGTGATGCTAGTTTTATAAATATTGTGCAACCTAGTCTATGCTCTTGAATTATTGAAACACATGAGAACCTACATGGTCTCTCCATTTACATTTCTAGACCCATTTTCTAACACTTTAATCTACTTCACCAACCCGTATAAAAGATTTATATGTGGGACAAAAATTGGCCAATAGTAACCTATTCTTATTGTTACCCTGAGGATATCTAGGTATAAAACTCATTTGATAGTCCTTGGACATCCCCATTAGTACCTCCTAGGTCTCTCCTCCATAAATTCATTCTCTATCTATAACTTTTTGGTGTTCCCAATGGATATGAATGCCCTTTTAGGGCAAGTTGACTGAGTTTTGCTTGAAACCCTATACATAACCTTTCTTGTCCATTAAATGACTAATGATGGGATTAAAGTGATTCACATACCTAATTCTAGGAACTTATGATTAATATTCACCAAGGATTAAAACTTATGCATCAAGATCCTCTACTTTCTTTGAATGGATCAACTTCCACTTTGAAACGCTATGTTTCCTCTTAAGTGTGATTTGACTAAGGGTATGATATTAATTACATAGGATGAGTTTTATACCCTCACCTTTATCTATGGTCTAATTCCTACTAATGAATAATACTTTAGTACCAATATCCTCAATTTTACTTGGCTTCTAAGCCATTGAAATAATATTGCATCCTATTCTCAAGTCTACCATGACTATCCTATAGATGTTCCTTTTAAACCTTGTTGTTGGGTGAGGGGAAAGTCTCTTTTCATATAAGTGTCATGAAAATATTATGGGAAGTTTTATTTTTAATAAGGTATTTGTAAATCTAACCTTTCCACCCATTGTCTCAATAGTAACCTCCAACTTCTGTAACTTAGCTTTCTTGCTCTCATAAACTGACTATAGGTGGATACAATATTGTTTTAGATGTTATCCAAGAGAAGGTTTGTAATGGTAAAGTACCATATGATTTTTTTCACTTTATTATAGTATCATGAATGATCTTATTTTATAACCCCCCTCTTTAAATTATTGTTATCTTGAGAATTTGAACTCAACTAGCCTATAGCACAATCCATGGTGAGGAGAGACACAACTGTAGATGTTATTTAAACTAAGTTTTGGACCTAGAAACTAGACCTTCTCATTATATGATATTAATTGTGATATTTTCCCTCTCAATATTACCTCTTAAGTACACATAATGGTCTCCAAGCTTTACCTATAGTAATTCACCTTACTTTCCCTTGACTACTAACTATATGTATGCCCCTGTATTAGACCTTTTTGAGAGAGTTAAAGTATCTTACTTGTATGTAATGAGGATATTTGACATTAAAATCACCTTAGATTCCCCAAGAGACATATCACATCTCCATGAACATTCTCTTTTTCCACAACTTCCTTCACATGCCAAGGATAGGCCAATCAATTTGGCTATTGGTGTTTACTAGGCTTGTGATGGAGGTAGAAACTTGATGAATTTTGAGGTAATGATCCATTATTAATAATATTACCATTTATTTTATATCTCTCACTATTCATATTTAATGATGATTCACTTCTCTTCTCAAGCTTAAGACTAAACCATGACTATCTTCTTAGTGCTTATTCATCCATGGGTCTAAATGATGTTGTAGAGACTAAGATAGTCTAATGTGTCACCTAAGATGAGTAATCTAACATAATTTATGGTGTTCATATGACATTATGTTCTTATTTATCACCCATTATCAGATTCATTTCTCTTACCTACTTTTCCTTGAAGACTTTCTTAGTTAGGATCCTTTTATCCTACTATAGTAGCCCATATGAATGGCTATAGGTGTCTATGAGGTCTCCTTATCAGGGTCTTTAACTTACATGGATTCATATTTTATAATTTTATGACTTCTAACTATTTCAAGGTGGATTTAGGTCTCCTCACATGTTTTTGGATCTTGGAAAGAAGGATAAAAGGATGGAGAAGGGTGACCATGGGGTAATAAGGAGGTGAGAGCATGCAATAGGGAGTATAATGTAGTGAACATGGTAGTGATGAGTGTGAAAAGATAGAGGATAAGGATGACAAGTGATGGAGAATGAGGACTATTCCAATTACACATAACATGAGATTTGAGGGACCTAAGACACATACCTATTGTAATCATGACTTTTTAAGGTGTAAAAACATCATATAAAACCTAAAAATGAAACCTTAATAACTTAAAAAACCTTAATTTTTCTAAATAATCCTTAAACTTTGTTAAGGTGACTAAAGTGAGTTAGGAGGCAAGGGTGTAGTTTTTAGGCTGTTAAGGCTACCAAGGAGATGGAGAAGCTTGTTTAAAAAGACATAAGGTTATTTCATCATCAAACTCACTATTATTTTCATGCCCTTGAGAAGCTTTTGATCTTTATAGATGCCTTTGGGACTACACACAGTCCTAGTCACATAGTAATTCTCACTTATGCATAAGTCTTCCCTCTTTACTTAAGATTATCTAAGGTAAAAAATTACATTAGACCTTAACTTTGAGAAATAAGGAATTAGAATCATTAAGACACATCTACAAACTTTCAAACTCTACCCATAGTTCTTGATGAAGACACCAAACCTCTATTCATGGCACAAACTTATCTATAGGTTATACATAAGAACTAGTGACAAAGATTTTCCACTTCTATAATTTCACACATGTGAGACATGTGCTTAAATTTATATAATAGATACCTTCAAGACCTGAGACAACAAAATCAATGATTGGATTGAGAAAACAAATCAAAAATCCATGAGAATTTTCAATTTAAAAATGGCCTATGGAGATGTGAGAGGCATACATATTCCTTAAATTCTTAAGGAATGTTCATAAAGTCAAAGATACTAGTCTCCATACAAATACCCATGATTGGAAGCTAGTTGAGTCTATTTTTCATGGCCAAGAGTTGGGACCTCCACTCTCTCTCCTCTATACAATACAAGGATAAACCTGAGGAGTTGTCTAATCTTGAAAAGAAGGTGAAGGAGGTACAAGATTAGTTTTGAGCTTTATTAACCTATATTTGTCATGAAACTTGATAGGGATATCAAACACGAGCTCACCTTCAAAATCTAATCCTATATTATATAGTACATACCATACAATTTTTTACAAATTTAGAAAATCCCCCCAAAAGAGTGTTTTTCACCATTGTATATGTGTTCAAACCTTAAAACACCATTTTATGTTCATAATGAGAGAATAAAAAATTAATAAGCATTTCCAAGCAAGACAAAACATAAAGAAGATGTGGGAAAGCCATAAAATAGCACGTGGGGATCACTTGGCTAGTGGAAAGAGTACGGGTGGGCCTTAAAAGGATTTTATGTGGCATGAAATGTATATGGACAACCATTTAGCATGGATAAGTCTCTTTTATTCCACTCTTTTATTTAAATTAATAATATACTTCCTTTTCCTAAGGTTTTACAAGGTGATATAGGCTCACGAAGTGGTTTGAGGAGTGAATGAAAGTGATAAAAGGCTTAGATGAGAATGTGATGGGAAATGTACTTGAAAACATTATTAAATTCATGTTATGGCCTCAAAAAAATGATAAAACACCTTCCTATTACCAAAGAATCTAGAACTTCTCAATAGGGCTAAAACATTGATTTGACTTTCATGACCTCTTAATAATCCTTTCTCTCATTCAAAAACACTACAAAACTTAAGACATAACTATAAAGAATTTAAGACATTGATGACACCATGGGTAAATCATGAAACTATGACACATCATGATGATCTTGGACAATATCTAAAGACTCTCATTATAATAAGGGTAGCATAACTAGGTTGGGGATCATTATGAGTTGTCTAAGATGATGGTCACCAAAAGTTTTCAATATCAAGGGTTGACATTTGGCTTGTGAGTCCAAAATCTCAACACATCCCTAATGGGAAATGATTATCCTTTAGCTAGATGACACGTTCATCCAATTATTCATGGAACCTATGTTTCTTTCCTCATCATCAATTATTTGAGATTTGAACTATCTTGAATTTGTCAAAAATTAGACAATTTGCTAGTCATCATTAAAGACTTGAAAATTTTCAACATTGTTTCGTACTAAAGGACAAAGTACCAATTCCATGGAGAACTTCTAGTTTTTTGACTCTTGTAATGGTACCAAATTCATTGTTGAAATGACCAATGAATTGGTAGCTCCATTTTATTATCTTAGGATATATTATATCTTGAAAGCTTCAAATGATTCAATTAAATCCTAGGCTCTATGCTTGTATTTATTTAAATACAATAATTTGTATTGATATTTATTTTTGACCTAGTCAATAACAAGCTCATAATCTCTATATACCAGCAATTCTTTGACATTATTCTTGAGAGTAAATTGTAATCTCAAAATTAGGGCTTCATATTATGCTCTATTATTTGTGTATAGGAATTGGAGCATTTATGCTTCCAATAGTTTCTCTCCTTATGTATTAATAAAAGTGATACCAACACTTGATCCTTTTTTAGATCTTTCTCCATCATAATAGAAGGCCTATAATTAATAAAGGCCCCAAGATTATTTCTACACTTTATGTTTTTTGGTAAATGTATAAATTCTAAAACTAGGAGATTTATAAATTATCTCTTCATTGGTGGTATTGTAATATATAATAATGTGCTTCATCCTTGGCTCTTGATCATTCTTGAGCTGGTTGGTTATGCCTCTCTAATGTAGTTAGATATGTGAGAAATCCATGGAAAGATATCCATTTAATATTTTTGACCAATCTTTGCTTAATAATAACCCATACTCTTCAATAGTATCCACTACCAAGATGTTGATAGTCATCTATACTCTAGGTTCTAAGGTAACCCAAATTATCACATCATTAAGCTCTATTAATATAGGAACTACTATGTTATCTAGTTATGAAACATCCCTCTTAGATGTATTTGGTGTTAAACCAAGCTTTTGACAAATGAAATTCAGCAGTACCACTGTTGAAGCTTTAGAATCTATCAGGAAATTATGTATATTCTTGTAAAATACCTAAATGGTCAGAAAAAATGGTGAATTTAAGGCTTGCTTTTACATATAACATTTATGTTAGCTATCTTGGAATTTCTTGTAATAGACTTACTTATGATGAACTTCCACAAGAGTTTTTTCTGATCTATGATTTGTGATAGTGAAGAGTGATATTATCCTTAATTTTCTTCATATCTTCAACAATATTGTATCCTTATTTATTATGTTCCTTTCTATTCTAAGGGTGATCATTCTCTTTAGGGGGAGGAACATTATTTTTATCTTTGGGATTTAGAGGGATAAGCATATTATTAGGAGTAGAAGTAGTAAATATCTACCTATTCCTCAAATTATAATTGTTCTGTTTAAACTACTAAATCACTAGCACTTTATTAGAATTATCCTCCAAGATATTTTCATATTAATTAGGAAAACAGGACTCATAGGTCTCAAAGACCATATATAAAATTAAAGGACCAAATTCATGAGGGAGATATGGAGGATTCATCATTTGATCTTATCTAATGATCTCTCTATGGAAGATTTTAAAGGCTGTGCAAAACTTTATATAGTCTAATTCTCCATGCTATGATGTGTTATGGATCCTACACCAATTAGGCAAATCTATTTAAATGAAATTTATTTATGGTAGTTTATTATATTGTTGTTATTATGAATTATTAGTGGGCCTTTTGAAAGGCTTGTTATATTTTGGAAAGGTAGAATTTTGATTATAATTCTAATTATTGGTATTACCCATCCTATTTTGCATATTTAAGAAATCATTTCTCAACTTTTGAATCATTCTTTGTATAAAATCCATTTTAGATTTTTTAGATTTAGAACCCTAATAGACTGCTATTTTGGTGTGATCATAATGTTGATTCTACTAGTGGTTATTCCTTTGCATTTTATTGTTCAAGAAATCATAAATTTGATTCATTATTTTTTCCATCATTGGAGGTAGAGGGTACAACTAATTCTAATTTAATAGGGGCATTTTGATTCACACATGGAATTATATTCAAGGATGAAAGTCCATAGTTTAATGATTGAAATCCTATATTATGAAGGCTACTTTATACATTGAGCTACTTATCAATGTTAATAGTGTATTATAATGCCAAAGCTAGACTATTAATAGAGGAAACTCTTTATAAGAATAATATAGTAATCGGATCCAAGGCATTCTTATATATCTCAAGCATTAGATTATCATTTGGATTATACACAACATTCAATCAAGTGTGTATCTTATATAATATTTCATTGAAGGCTCATATTGACTTGTTAAGTTCCCTTTTCATACTGGTAAAGAGATGATATACCAAAATTGGATTAGTTACTTGTCAAAATTGTGCAAGGAATGTATTTTGACACTTATTCCATAAAGTGATGGAATTTTCCTAAAAATTGAGATGCCAATCATAAGAAGAATCTTGTAGAGTAAATGAAAAAATCTTGCATGAAACATCTTCATGGATAACATTCATTAATCTCAAGGTGGCCTTGAAAGATTTGATATGTTCTTTAGTCATCTTCCCACTTTAGGTGGAGAAGAAAGGAAAATACTTTTCTAGATTCCTTAGAAAATCATGTTGGTCTCCAGGGATGGTAATGGTGGATCTGATTAACTAAGGTTGAGCCATAAGAATATTGATAAGTAGTATATTTCTTGAAGGGGAAGGTGTTCAACCTCAACATATTTCAAGGATGATAGGTATAAGTTTAGGCATCCTAGAATTTGATAATGATGAAACCAAAAGGTTGTCTTGGGCCCTAGACCTTTTTAATCTCCTTGGTGACTCTATAATGATTAGCCCCTATTTATTATAAAAACAAACAAGTGTGTCCTCCTTTTAGTGCTATTTTTTTCTTATTTTTATGTGGGTTTTTTTGTACAACTCAGAAGTTATAAACAAGGTAGCCTCTAATGTTTTGGGATCTATGTTTAATGAGGTTCCACTCTAGGGCATGAGTTATAGGTATATGGTTAAAATAATTGGGTGGTGGAATAGTAGGTTAATCTTATAGGTTTTTTAACCAGAATTATGGATGGATGCATGGATTTTAATAAAAAGGGTAAATCACTAGGCAAGTTGGATGGGTGGAGAACTATTATATGGTGGGAAGATCTTGAAGTAACTCAAAAATGATGGAAGGTTAAGGTAGAAAATAATGTTATGTGTCTTGATAAGTAATTTTTAAGACTATTTCTTTGGTGGACAAGTATCTTCAGAACTAGAATTTTTTGATTGCATATTTTACACACTCGTAAACAAACATGATTATAGTCTAGGATAATAGATATAGTATGTTTAATGGTCTCAACTAAAAGTTTCTCTTCTTAAGGCTGATATTTCACACCTTTGTATAAGATATTATAGTTTGGACCAAGAAGTATATAGGATAGTTATGGATCACACCTAAAAGACTATATAAAAGGAGATACCTCTACACACCTTGGATTATCAATTCAATTTACACTAATTGATTAAATCAATGAAATGTATCAATCCTCAATATTTATCACACATCTAAGACTAATATTAATTAAAAAATAATCAAATTCATTCATAGTATTGGCACACATCATAATTATTGAATTAATAAAAATAAATAAACTTCAAATTCAATAACACAGAGAGGGAATAATAAAGAACAAACTGATTTCTTCTTGTGTATGCATCCAAAACTTTGACCTTCTAAAAAGAAGGTTCTACATGTATATAAAGAACCTAGGGAAGGGGGCTCCTCATCATCAAATTTTAGAATAATTTTATGAATTTTTAATAGACTATATGATAAGTCTTAGTTACATCCTCATAACTTATAGTTATTTTAGTCATGCAATGTGTACATAGTTATAAAACTAATTTAGTTAATTACATTATAAATGTAACTATGACTTGACTGTTTATTTATAACTGCTACATTCAAAATTTAATAAAAATAGACTTTAATGTAAATTTAATCTTTTTTAATATTTCTAAAAATTATCATTGGAACTATAGTTGTGCGTATGTTTGATGGCATGGTAACTAGAGTTGTACTTGATGATATACTCATTGGTTAAGCTAGAATTACCATTGGATCTAAAGTGTGAGGTGTCATTGATTTAGATATTATTATTAATACTATAGGTGGATTTTGTGGAGTAGAAATCATAGGTGGAATTTTTACTTCCTTATTCTTTTCATCCAACTCTTGGTAATGCTTATATGCCTTATCATGTTATGCATGAACTAGGTTTATATCTAGAAGATGTGACCTAGTCACCCTACCTGTCTATTCCATCAGTCTAGTGTTCTCTATCTTAGTGGCTCTAAATCCAACCAATAATACTTATACGTCTATTGAATTTTTCTTAGATGTGATCAATTTGGATTCAATTCCTCTAAGCTTAGTCCTTATAGATTCTATTTGAAGTCATCAGATGCTTGATGAATCATTTGATCAAATGTATCTTTGGTCATCAATTTCCCTCTATTATCCTAAATTTTTATCAATTTGAGTTCAATAAAAATTATGCACAACCTAATTCTCTTACTTAGCCAATATTTTTACTAAAGATTTAGAGGATGATTCCCAATCTTGGGTCTCCCATATTCTTATTAAAGCTAGATTCAATGCATTTAATGCCTCTAGAGGTTTCATCAAGTTTATGTGGATAAATGTCTAATTAAGGGTGTAAAATAATAATAAATTTAGCTTATTATTATCCTCTCTAAGAATCTTGAATATTATAGTTATGAAATTTACATGGGGATCCAGATTGTCTCTCAAGGAATGAATTGAATCTAGAATTTCATACAACCTAAGTGCTACATTTTGCACATCCTATTCAATACCTTGTGGGAGTCAAATATACTATTGTTTCTCTCTGAGAGATTCTAAATCTTCTTAAATATATTGTATATCCATCTCCATTCCCTCATGTATGGCCAATATTACCTTAGTATGGGTCTTTATGTAGGAATTGAGGTCCTTAATATATAGGGATTGACCATTCTTCCTATTAGGTCTCTTTAAAAGGACCTCTTCCCTTTCCTCCATGGTTAAAATTATGCTAGATATATCCTTAATCTTCTTATTTTTGACCCATTAAAGCAATGTTATAACCTTGTAAAATAGTGATCTCACTATTGGAAGTCTAGTGATGTTTAGATTGGGCCTCTTAGAGGTTGAAGATCCTAACTCCTTAGCACAATATGGAAGACCGAGATTCAAAGGATATGATGTTTGAGATTCTAATTTTACATGCTCTTCAAGCTCAGGCTCAATTTCATAGGATGTTTTGGGCATTTATGGCCAAATTATTTTTGACCAATTTATGTTTTTGAATTGTGGCATTATGTGCACAATAAAGACTAGTTGCTTCCTTGGATCCCTCTTAGTTATCACTATTATGGTTGTGGATAATGGTGTTGAAAAATGTAAAGGTGAATCCAATTGGGTATAGGAAAAATCCATCAGAGTGACATATTGGCTAATGGTTGGAATGGATAAAGCTATGGTTGTATGGATGGACACTAAAGGAAATGAAACTATATTAGTGGAGGCTGATAAAGGTGAAGTGGCACTAGGAAGATTAGTTGATGGGTACATAAAATTGATACTATTATAAAGTGATTAAAATTAATGAATGTGGAAAAAATTATTGTAGGGATGGTAGAAACTATGGGTAATGACATCAAAGTAAAAAGACTTTATGGGGTTGTGAGAAGAGGAACCTTACTAGATGATTCACTAGTGAGAGGTGAGTTGACTTTTAGTAATTTTATGATTAAGACCTTGGATTAATATAATTCCTCCTCATCCACCTCTTATGTTATCTCACCTTCTATTTAAGTTTGTTCCTCCTTGAGTTCTTGTGTAGGTAGAGTCTGAGGTTTATCCCCCTTTGTATTATTTTGATAACACCTTGTTACTCTTTTAGTTTGTGGAGCTGTCATCTATTAGGGAAGAGAAGGGGGAATCATGATGGATGTTAGGGCTGATGAATATATTATTTCCTATTCATTAGATGAGTTTAAATAAATGATCTTGACTTCATCCCTTTATACACTACCTTTTCCTTAAGTCGGCTCCTCTACTAGCTCTTGCTCAACCTTCCTCAATTCAATAATTGATGTTTAAACTAGAATAATTTGGTATTCTTTCAATTATGTAGAGGTAGACACTTATTCTTCTTCTTATTATTCATCTTATCCTCTAATAAGTGGTTCCTTACCTACCAACTGCTATTGGTCTTTTGGTTGATCTTGAGATATGAATAGACCTTAAGGATCTTTTCCCTCTCCTTCTAGTTGTGAAGATGGCCTACCTCTCTATAAGTTGGAAGATCTCCATCCTCATGGAGGTGGGATCTTAAATTTTACCTCATTTAGTGTGAGAGAGGTTTTAGCCTATATTACCCTCAATAGGTCCTAGCTCAAATCTATAGTTATTTCCATTTATTTTACCTCTTCATCATCCTTGGAATTTATAAATAGAAAATCAAGATCAAATGGCTCATGTTTGTAAGCAAGGTCAAGGTTGTGAATATTCTTCTAGACCTTATCATGGTGATTTCAATCTCTATGAGGGAGAGTGGGAAATGTAGATGCTCTCCTACCATTTCCATCTTCCTTGAATTATCTTCATATAGTGTATTGCTTTCTCCTAATAGTGATATGAGAGACATGCAAGGTATACTTCTTATTCTTTGTCAATACCTTGTGAATGCCATAACATATCTGGTATGTAATTTTTTGTTTATCTACATTGTCTAAAAAAACTTAAGAAGATTAAAAGGATACACCTTATCGATAATAACATTATGATAGTGTATTCAAGGTAGATCTAGTAGTCTCCCACATTATTAGCAAGTGTTCTAACGATTTTGGGTGATATTCTAGCCAAAGTCTAGCCATAGATATCCATCTAGACTTGAGGGTAGATATCCTCATCAATATTGGCTATATTCATAACATAGGAGTATATGTGGAGAAAGGAATAATAATCACAAATTTAGTTCTTTATAACTTTTGAATTAGGATCCCATAGGATTCCATTATGCATGTATATTATCCCCATGACTCCATCTAATATATATGACATCATGTAGAAGTTACCCCCATGTGGACTCCTATCCTTGTGTAAAAATTTCTCTTTAGAGATGAGCTCTAATAACTTCCCCCAATGTGTTGTATGCTCTAAGGTACTTATCATTTCTAATAAGGGAACCCATTTTAGATAAAGGAAGTAGATGCTTTCATGGTTGAAAAGTAAATTCAAGAGCACCATTCCCATTTAAATCTCCATTCTAAATTAGGTGATAAAAACATTATTCTTGGCATGTTCCTTTATGGTTAATGTTTTTATGGGGAGAAGTCACCCTGTTAGTGTTCATTCCACATTTTCAGCCTTTTTTTAGGTAATGATAGTATTCAAATCAAACCTAACAATAATGATAGACCTATGAATCAATTCATTGATAAAATCTCTTGTTTGATAATAGAAGAAGATAATTTGGAAATGTTAAAGCCTATATCCAAGGAAGAAGTCCATGTTGTTTTATTCTCCATGGGTGCTTTTAAAGCCTCAGGTCTTGATGGCTTTCCTCCTATATTCTTTCAAGAATATTGGGAGATTGTAGGAGTGGACCTCATGACTGCCATTCATGATTTTTTTAAATCAAGAAAACTTTTGAAACAAGTTAATAATACCTTCATAGTAATTGTTCCTAAAAAATATCAACCTTCACACCTCACTGATTTTAGACCCATTAGTCTATGCAACACTATGTATAATATATGTACTAAAATTCTGGTCATGAGGATTCAACCCTTGTTGACAAAATTATTTCTCCTACTCAAAAAGGTTTCATCCCGAGTAGGCAGATTTTTGATGTTGTGATCACCACACATGAGACTATTCACTCCATGGATAAGAGCAGAATCCTTGAGATGGATCTCAAGCTTGATATTTCTAAAGCCTATGATAGAGTTTCATGGACTTTTCTATTCCAAGTGATCATAAAATTTGGGTTTAATGATAAAATGTCTCGCTTGTTATGGAATGCGGTCTCTTCTGCTAAATTCTCAGTGTTGGTTAATGGTGTTCCTAGAGGGTTTTTCTCATCCTCAAGAGGAATTCATTAGGGATACCCTCTCTCCCCATACCTATTCATCATTATGGCAAAGGCACTAGGAAGATACATACAAGCAGATATAGCCTCAAAAAAGCTAGTAGGCATCAAACCTACCTCTTCCCTTCATCCTATGGTTATACAACAGTTTGTGGATGATACCATCTTATTTGGCATTTCATTGGTGATTGAAGCTAGAAGATGGAAGAATATATTAAATGATTATGCCAGAGAATTGGTACAAAGGATAAATTTCCAAAAAAGCAATGTGTATTTCTTCAACACTCCTAATGAACTTAGACTTATAATCATTGATATATTAGAATGTGCTAAAGCTAGCCTAATAGCTACCTACTTGGGCCTCCCACTCTCAGTCAAAGAGGTATCTCCAGGTTTTTGGAATGGAATTGTGGAAAGAATGTAGAGGAAACTTCTTGGGTGGAAGGGGAAACTACTCAGCAGTGCTGGTAAGCTGCAACTTCTTTGAGCTTCACTGCAAGGTATTCTTACTTACTTCATGTCTCTTTTTAAAATTCCTATGTATTTTGCTAAAAATATGGAACATATCCAAAGGCAATTTTTATGGATGGGAGTGGAAGACAAATAGAGAATGTCCTTAGTTAGATGGGATAAAGTGTGTCTCCCAAAATCTCATGGTGGACTTAATATTAGATCCATCAGGAACATGAACAAAGCCCTTCTCTTAGAAGTTAGTTGGAACCTGATCCATAATAATAGTGAGTGGGGGGAAATAATGTATGACAAATACATGCATAACACTAATGACTCCAACTTTCTTCAACAGGCGGGATTACCCCAGGGATTTGTGATATGGAATAAAATGCTAAAAATTAGAAGCCTTCTCAAACAAGGAATTAGGTGGAAACTTGGAAATGGCTGGTAGATTAAATTCTAGGAGGATACCTGGTTAAAGGACAAGGATCTCATCTCTCAAGGAAACTATGGAGAAATTGCCGACTTGACTACCTAGTTCTTTGGAGATAGGGTCAGTGATTATATGGAAAATAAAAATGGGATAAGGAGCTAGACAAACCTTTTGGAGTACTATGTGCATAGGCTTGAGATTCTCTTAAGAGTCTGGGAGATTCAACAGTGCATTTAGGATATCAAAATCCCTCTCTTCCCTCAGGAGGATGAACAATACTGGTGGCCAGATAAGAATGGATCATTCTCTATCAAATCTACTTACTGTCTGCTTACTCCTGAAGCTCAAAATAAAGAGGTATGGAAAAGGTTTGGAATCATAAACTTATTCCAAAGATCAACTTGTTTTGGTGGGTTTTTACCCATAACAAAATCCTTACTTAGGACAACCTTCAAAAGAGAGGGTTTACTTTGGTTAACAGATTTTTTTGTGTGGTTCACAAGAGGAATCAGTTTCACACCTCTTTATCCACTGTGAGTTTGCTTGAGATTTATGGGGAACAATACTTAAAAACTTTGGTATTGAATGGGTTTGCAATTCTAACCTTAAAGAAGCAATTCTCAGGTGGAACTCAGCCTTCACACATCCCTGGATTAAGGAATTATGGAAGCAAGCTCTGCCATGTTTGAGTTGGAATTTATGGAAAGAGTGCAATCACAAAATTTTTAGGGACACTACTAGAAATGCTTCTCAGGTGTTTAACTCCTTTGCTAGGGCCATTTTGGAAAGTGTTACAATAGCTCATATTAGTGTTGTGGAGAAACCCCTATCTCAAATTGAAAGCCAAATTGCAGCCAAATGGAAGGTTATAAACCTTATCCCTAGGTATGATAATTCTAAAATTCTACAGAGACTTCATTCTAAATGGATCCCACCTAAACCTAATTGGATGAAACTCAAATTTGATGGGGCATCCAAGTTGAATGGTAAAGCTAGTGGAGGAGGAATTATAAGGAATGAAAAAAGATGGATGTCTGCTATTTATGCTAGTGGAATTGGTTGCCAAAGCAACAACTACACTAAAGCTATGGCTTTACTATGGGGATTAAAGGTAGCTATATCCCTAAGAATAAGGAATTTGAATATTCAAGGAGATTCTAAGATGGTCATAGATGCCATTAATTAAGCATCTAACATTGGAATCTAGCTAAAAGACATCATTACTGATATCCAATTTCTTTTACAAAAGTTTTCTGAAGTTGAGATTTCCCATACCTATAGAGAAGGCAACAAGGTCACTGATGCTTGTGTCAACCTTGGTAAGCAATTCTCAGGATGGAGCGTGTGGTGACAAGGTGCTCATATTCCCCTAAACACTAGGGAGATCATTCAGAAGGAGATAATGGATTAGGAATGATGCACATTGATGACAAGGATAGCTTTCAAAGGTAGTCCACATGGAAAAGGCCATTAGGGATCTCAGAAAATGATAACCTTACTATGTCCTTGATTATCATTATTAATTCATTATATCATGAGGTGGAGGTGCATGGGTCACATCATGAAAACCAAGGGGAAATTATTTTCAAGCATGGGAGTAGACAACATCATCACTATAGGGCATTTCATAAAATGAGCCTTCACATCTGCATTTAGCACAAATGAAAGCAAGGGCTAGCTACTTGTTTGAAGCTAAAGGTGGAAATTAGGAATTTCACCAGCTCGGTCTATAATTACAAAATGGGGGGAGACTATATTTGAACTGAACTTGTCTCCTGCTATGAATTTAAATACAATTCACTTGTCTGGAATTATTGTAAAGAAGGAGGTATCAGCCCATATTTGGAAAGGCTGAATGGTTATGATGAGAATTTATCCAAATAGTTCGTGAGATCTTGGTTGATTAGGTGGGTCACTGTGGGTGGTATTAGCTTTGAAATCTCTAAAAAGGTGATTTCTATGGCCATGAGAATGACCATGTAATGTATAAAGCTCCAAAGTAAAACCAAAATCATGGATACGGCTAGCCACAAACTATTTTTGGGTGAAGGAGAAGAACTCATCCTGTATTAAGGAGGGTTTGAGCATGCCAAACTTATAGAGCCATGGGATGGAGTGTGCTTCATTCTCATGAAGTAATTCACTCTTAAGGGGCATTATACTAGGTTTTATAACTACCACCTTCCTTTGTTAAATCATTTTAGATGCAATGTTATTATTAGCTTTCCTTTTTACCTGCTTTCCTCCTTAGAACACTCTATCCTGAGGGTGAGAGCCAAAATGGCCAAGAAGCTGGATATAACACCTATTCCCCTACACTAGGGGCTTATTTTCTATCTCTAAAATTTTCACCATGCCCTTGAGCCAAACAAGAATATCAGAGGTGTTAGTGAAGACATTCTCTCCAACCTAGTGTCTAGCGATGCAATTGATGAATCCTAGGTTTCCCCTGCTCCCACCAAAACCAATGATGTCCCTTTTTCCACCCCTATTAAGACCCCTGTTAATACCCTTGACTCCTTTGTGAGAAAAAACGGAAAGAAGAGGAAGGTTTATGGAGAAGAATAAAATTTTGAAGAGACTACGGAAGGGACCCACAAGAATCTAGGCAGGGCCATGGGGGGCCAAGGTGGCAAACCTCACAAGCCTTCCAAAATTAGTAAGGAAGGTTTCCCTTCTGGAGTGCGCAAGTTGGGGTGGATCACTGGCAAACTAGCCTTAAAGGTTAGACTGATTGATTATTTGAAAAGTGCTTCAGATGAAGCAACCCAGGATGAAGAGTCTAAAGAGCTATAAATCCAAGAAATTTTGGAGGACATTGGAGGAAAATAGGCTTCTCAAGATTTTGAGGTCACTGAAGAGTAGGGTGATGACACTATGGGAACTACTGATAATAAGGGGAAGATGCATGTCGAGGAAGCTGGTGAGGACATGGAGAATGAGACTAATTGGAAAATCAAAATTGGGGCCTTGAAGGACCAAATTCAAAAGCTAGAGAAGGTCTTTGACAAAGGCCTCTGAAATACAATTCTATTGAATATGTCTATGTTGGAAGTGGTGGCCAATTCTGGGAATGCTGACAACATGAAGAATGAGAAACTTAATGATCTTGTTAATTCAATAGTTATGTAGTTAAGACCTTTTT